>PYAF01002407.1:1235547-1252300 GCA_007407185.1 Glycine tomentella
TGATATGTAGAAAAAGAAAGGACAACCATTAAAGTGTTAAAAGGCAAACAAAATTAAAAAAATATTTATATATAATTTTAATTTATTTTTAATAAAAACTTAATTTATTAATATTTAAATTTAAATGTTTTAACATTGTTGAAAAAGTGATGAGATTTTTTTTCATATTTATATTTAGTAGAAAAGATTAAAAATATTATTTGACAATGAAATATTACTACTAGTGCTAATTTATAAATAAGTGAGAATAAAACTTTCTTATCACCTTTATAAGCAGGAATAAAACTTTCCTGTGATAATTCAGTGTAAAATTACTAAACTTTTTAACGATTTGAAACGGTGAATATATTTTTAGCAGATAAGACATGTCAGAATTTTTTAGATTTTAAGCAAATTTATGTGTGAGGTTTGATTGAACAAATTTTGGGAATATAATTAACAACTGTGTTCTAAACCAACTTTGCAACATACTATATATAAAAGAGACAAAATTTATCCTTACATTAAATTTTTTTATAATTATTGAAAATATATACTATTCATAATAATTAAATAAAAATCGAAATGACATAATTTGGTAAAACATAATTTAAATTTTAACTTTTTTTTTGTTTTAAGATTTTTTGTTTTATTATTTTTATGTATTATTTAAATTAAAATATAGTCAATAACTTAATTTATTTTTTATTTAAAATTATAAATAAATAGATCATTTTTTGTTAAAAAAAAGGTGGGACAAGTTCTCCTTGAGTTTCTGTGAACAACAAGCAGATTGAGTTTAATTTTAACGTCATCTCTTATAATCCCGATCCCAAGTGTCTTCCTTTTGACGGAGTAAGAATAAAAAAAGTCATAAAAGAATAACAAATCTAAAATTTTAAATCATAAATAAAATAATTTAAAGATGCACATCACTTTATGTTATTATTTTTTTGGGTATAGATAGACTATATTTTTTAATTAGTAGTTGTAAAACAATAGGTATTGTAGCAATAAAAGGGATCAAACTCAAGTCTTCGAGCAACAAATTAAAATAGATCCATCATCAATGAACTAATCATATTGTGTGCATAAATGTGGCATGTCTTTATTTAACCACTATTATATGAGATTAAATTATTAATAAAGTAGTCATGATGCTTATCGGAGTCATCAATATGAAGCAATGAGCTCCTTTGGCCTTAATCAATTAATGAAAAGGAAATCAGGTTTAACCTAACATGCTTGAATGAAAAAGTTCAATCTAGAGTCAATTGCTTCCTAAATCAGCAAACTGAAGGCCTATGGGTGAAGCCCCCCTGGAAAAATAACTAATCAACAACTGATCCCAAAACAGATTAAATCACAAAGTAACATTAAATTCTCTTCAATTGATGGAACTTAGAAACAACATGATAAGAGTACTAAGAACCAATTTGCATGGTTGGGTGACTTACAAGTGTCACCACCGTACCTCTTGGACCCCATATATCATACAACATTTTCTGGCCATACCTTATCACAAACCATGTGTGTGAATGTGACATTCTTACGAATCTATGGATCATGACGGCACTTAATGTGCAGCCATTTGTTGAAACTCAAGTAACTAATTTGAAGTGACCAATTATATTTAAGCTTGTTTTTTTAAACTATGAGGCCCACCTATTGCATCCGTCCTGAGAATGAAAATATGCTCGAGATTGAGATCCTATTAAAGATTATTATCTTGGGATAGTGTGCACCTTTAGCTAGATTATTAATTAATGTAATTTTTTTAACCATGTTCTTCTATAGACTTGAGAAATTAAATTAAATTTATACATGCATATAGGGATGGGGGACAAATACAAGGCAGACAAGGACCCGCCTCTGGGTACGATAATGGCCCAATAGTTAACTGTTATTTATGTATAGAAATTGACAAGACTTAAAGCTATTCAGAATCATGAACTAATACAGATAGAAACCAAGAAAAGAAAAATAAGAGAACAAAACAGCAATTTGGTGATGAGAAGGCTTGTGCGACAATAGACTGTACATTATTTGGATTTATCTTGAGAAAGGAATCTATTATGGGTTTGTATATGATCATGATTGATGAGATAACTATTTTTTTTAATAAATAAAAGAAGTGTGAGTACAATTATTTTATTAACTAGCAATATTGTTGAGAGTTGTTATACTTCATATAGTAGAATTAAATGTGTTTGATCCTCAGTAGCTGTCGTGTCTCAACAGTCAACAATAACAAGATATCTACTAGTGTCACATTTACATCCAATTATTATAAAAGGTTAAAAAATACTTTGATGCATCTTGCATCTCATAATGGTCAATATATATAATTCTGTCATTGGTCAATGAACTGCTACAATAAAGTAAGTGACACTTGCGGGGAGAATCCAAATCCAGAATTGAAGTGAAAATAAAAGACATATGGATAGGTGTGGTGGTGGGTCTACATTTTTTACGACTTGTGCGTTGGTGGGGCTACAACGCGTGCTTTCCTCTGATCCAATTTGAAGAACCTAGCTATTGCAAGTTGAAATCTAGGACTCTTCTTTAATCATGCATTGATCGAATATGAGTTTATCTTCTAACACCAAAACCGGGGGTTTTACTTGGAAGTTAGTAAAATAAAGGGGGAAAAGGTGGTTTAGGTTATTTATGGGTAGGTCAGGTGTTATTCAACGAAAACATCCGAAAAGGAGTTCGATGTAGGAATAAAGTTTGGTGATTCACACAAACGTCATGTGTTGTGTGATATAATTTTCTGAATTTCTGACCCCAAAAAAATGAAAAAAGAAAACATAAGACCTAACCAAGCAACCAATAGCCTGTTTGTATACGCAGGGAATTGAAGGAAACTAGGTTTTTATTTAGTTATTTATTTTTAATACATATCTGATACTATTGTTTTTAAGAAAACTATTGTTAATTTCTTAATCAATGCTTAAGACACTGATAAGTAATATCCCTGATCTGAGATATCTAGGAGACTTTTTTTTTTTTTTTTACTTCGAGTCATTTTATATATATATATATATATATTTAAAAATACAAATTAAAGGAAATAAGTTTTTTTTTTAATTGTTGTATGTTGACGTTGACAAAATATTTTTCCAAAACAAATCCGTTTAAGTCAAGCTGGATATAAAACTCATCTTTGATTCTGACAACTTTTGATGTCCACCACCAGTTGGTGTCTGGTACGCAGATCTTTCTCTCTTGGTGTACAGAGAATAATATTAATAACGGGTATTTTTAATAGAAAACGGACAATATAATCACATAGCTAGGTAACAATGTAACATCATTCTCCAAGAAAATCAATCGATAGTCATCTCTCTCATATTTTAGTTTGGGCGTCACGTAGACTACATAATATATTTTGAACTTATTTATTTTCGTTCTAAATTTCTAATAATTATATATATATATATATAATATTTTCCTTAAAAAAATTATATTATAAGTACGTATTGGTACAGATTAGCAGGAAAAAACTTACAAATTAAAACTATACAGTTTCTATATATAAATTGTTGTAGGTAGCTCACGTACATAATATAAAGTTGAGAAGACATAGGAAGAGAAGTGGTGATTTATCACTCAATGGATATATCTCAGTTAGTAATACGTGTTAAATTTATAAAAAAAAAAATATGAGTTCAAATATATTCTTGGGGCGATTAACATAAAAAAAAAATAGTGGTCGTTTATCTTCAGCAAAGGTTTTCGCGATTATGATTTTTGCAACAATAAGATTTTTTAAAGTATTCGTGATTACAATTGTAGGTACTTTAACTCTTATTTGTAATTTTTCACAGTATCAAAGAATACAGGAAACTGTGACTAACCGCAATCTCCTCCCCCAGACAAGATCGATATGGGATATATGAATCATAGTATATTAATTCGAGCCACATCTTATCATACGTGTTCTTTATCTATTTGACTAACCAATTTTAGCATTTATGGCTACACTAATTAAAAACTAGAGAGAATCAATTCAGACAGAAACTTAACAAGTAAGAGACAAAGACATGCCCACATATACGTATACGATGAAAGGAGATTTTAAGTAACAAAATCTTAGCATTGCTTAATAATGTTCAGAATAATGATCTAGACAAACATACACGTGTGTGGTTCTGATATTTTCGGATCAGAATTTTGAAGGCCAGGTAGGAAGCTTGTAAAGTTTAAGTGTGTATATGGTATTTCTTACCCAACAGCTTTTAGGGGGCCGCAGAATGATGGGTCATACATCTCTTCTCTCGGTCTTAATTTCTTATGTTTGGTTTTAATTATTACTGACAGATTATTAACAAAATTTGACGATCAGATCAGATTAGATCATTTATTAATGTTTATTAATAACACGAACACTAGCTAAAAGAATTAAAAAGTGACAATAAATACAGAGTCATTAGATACTGTTAAAATTGATATTTTAAACTTATATGATTACTTGATCTAATAATAAATATATACAGGGTTGTTAGATATGATAATATATAGTTCTTTTTTTGTCAAAAGATCCATGTGTTTTAACAAGAAATTAATAACTAATTAATCTTTAAATTGTAGGACAACTACAGAAGAGGGGATCGGACATCCATTGAATGCATTATTACACCACTTTCTGTTTTACAATACATTATGCATCCTTTTTCTAGATATTATACAATATCGTTATGACCAGACACATAAAAGTTATCAATAACTTTTCAATTTTCAACCAAGGTATTATTTCTTGCTTTATTCTTTAAGAGGGAGGAGGGAAAACAAAACGAGTGGAATTCACTTAAGCTTTTATATGTATTATAGAAAATAAAACCGCTTTTTCCAAAAGAGCTGCATCTGAATTGCTTCTAGTTATAAAAATACTGAGCTTTTACATATGGATCTGGCTCGCAATATAGAAAGGTAATTTTTCCTTCTCTTTCTTTATTTTAACATAGGATGAGTTGTGATACATCAGTAAAGTAAAGTTGTGTATTCGTGATTTGTTGATCATGAGTTTGAATTCGAAAATGGTGTCTTTGTATATACAAGAGTAAGATTACGTACAATATTCCTCCTCCTTATATACGCATAGAGTGAAACATCTGAACAATGAGATGTAATTTTTTTAGTTTTTTTTCTTAAACTAAGGATGAATCCTGGGATAACGATAAAATTATATTTTAATAATTTATGGGTCATGAGTTTGAATTCAAAAACAATCACTTTTCTTTTCCACATATACTTAAAGAGAATTAAACACCTTACCACTTGGACCAATAATCAGTCCAGACTAAAAAAGATGTTGAGAAATTTACCCGGACAGAGAAGAAAAATATGCATAATTAATATTGCTAGATCTACTCAATTGAATTGTGTAAAAAAAAAAAAAACTGCTCAATAGAATTAGAATTTACGATTATTTGTATTACCCTTCAATGTATAGGCATATAATTTAAAATCCTTATTACCAAAAAAAAAATAAATTCAAATCCCAAGCCTATGAAATTAATTTACTACTGCCAAAAAGAAAATTCATCATAAGTAACCCAACAACACCTGCTGAAATTGGTTTCTGCTGAAATCCCTAACACAACAGATGATTGTTCAGCGTGTACGGAAAGAATAATCAAATCACAATAGTTGAATTTTCAAAAATCAAGAAAGTTTAAAGAGAGAGAAATTCTGGTTGCATAGTAAAGAAGCACTAACTTTCATTGCTCTTGCATAGCTTGATTAAGTCCCTGTGCAAGACCTTGTCTGGAATATCTTGTTCACTGGCCTACATTGGCTCATGTTGAGTGTCATTTGTTTTTATTATTATACATCTTTGTGGTCCCCTCTCTTCTATATATCCTTTCCCACATTACATTAAAGCAACAATATAATATATCAACTACAGTAAATGTTATTATATATCCATATTCTAATATGAATATGTATACTTCTCTCTCTTTCTCTTTCTAAATATCACATAGTCACTCATACAGAAACAGACACATTGCTACTCCAACTTTTCTCTTGCCTCCTACCTTCACAGCCTGTCAAGCCTGAATTATTAAACTCATGATTACAATTTTAAATTTGAGCTGGTTATTGCTGTGTTGTTTCTTTGTAAAGGGTTGAATGGTTCTCATCATGTGCCAAGAGATCATTTGCTGCTGTCAATGAGCTTTCTCCATCCGGATTCTCCAGGTGGTGTGGTGCACTCTTTGGATTGATCCGTCATTTTTGCCTTGTCAAGGAGACTCATGAGATGAGACAATTAATTGTCCCTTTGTAATGTTGGAATTGGTCTTATTATTTGTAAGCCTCATTTATATATGGCTATAAATGCTGGCATGAGGGAACAAGATGTTCAATGACCTTCATCACAGAAAGCTGCTATTTTGCCACTTCTTATTACAGGTATTAATTACACAACATCCCCATAAATATGTTTCCACTAACTTCAATTAGGCACCAACTTGATCCTAATGAGTTTAGTTTTATTTTTCTTGATGTATGGTCTCCAAATATGGTTTGAGAAGGTGGTTTGTTGCAGTTCTGAGATTCAATGAGAATTTATTTCATCACGTTGAAGGTCTTTTTATTTATTTATTTAGTATTTATTGTTAGTTTTATTAATTGTCATGGAAGTGATGATACCAATTATCCATCCATGGTGATACATCATAAGTTTCAAGAATAACATAAAAATAAAAATAAGTTGACTTGCACATGTCCTTCCTTGGCATGTAAACTCCTAGTGTCTGTGTGATGCGTGTGATCTTTGAATTTTATTGAATTCTTTCTAGTCCCTATTTAATTACTTTAGGTTCACTGTATGTAAAGTTTGGTTGTTCTATTTAGAATTAGAATAGCTAAAAAAAGAGGGTAGCTTTAAAAGAAACAAGGATAAGTGGACACTTTTGTGATGGGAGTAGCGGATGAAGACTACTGTTATGGGGCTATAATATATGGCTAGTGCTGCTTACATCATACAATCACAGACCCACATATTAGTTGGTTCCACTGTAGCCTTGTTCATGTTACACGCTGCATCAGTGTCCCAGCAATGTTTGATTGCACGTTTGAACATTTCAATGCATAATTCTCTTCTCTTGGTCCCCTCTCTCTCTCTCTCTCTCCACTTTTGGTTACTAAAGTGAGAGTCCCTATTTTGACAAATTATCTCACAACGTAAACTAGAATCTTTCTTTCCTATATATTGCCTGCATCTGTGCACCAAAAAGGGCAGTGACAGAATCTTGCAGGATAATGTCAGCTTATCATGACTGACTGATCCTGTTGAATTTTCATTTCAATTTTCTTGCCATGTGTCAGGTATGGTTACCTACAAATTTGGGTTTCAACAAGTGCAAAATTTCTGAGTTTACAGTTTCTGTCAATTTTTTGTTGTTTAGATATTAAATTAAATGAATATCCTCCAACCTTGGCCTAATTCAATTTTGTCCCCCACCTTCACATTTTAGCTAGAGAGATCATAACTGCATTTGTTAGCCTTAAAAACAGAGAAAGGAACAACACATGTTTTATTCATTACTACTTCTCTCAAGGACTTGCTCAATACAAAAGAAAATTTCTAGTTGTTGACTTGAGGCATTACCATACACCAACAAGTGGTGATTTGATAGCTAGAAAAAAAAATCTGAAAAAAATAAGCTTGTTTCTTTTTTTCTTTTTGTCAGGCATGGGAACCAAAATTGAATATTCCATAAATCTTCTAGCAACCTTAGTAGACAGCAACAACTTAGCAGTGGGTGGAGTGGATGTCTGGGAGCATTTGCAGAACAAGCATCAAAGGACTGGAATCAATAAATTGCAAGGTCCCATGGATAGGATGCTTGACAGAAACAATGTAAAATCCATCAAAAAGACAATGCAGATGCAAGAGGACATCTTCAAACACCAGGTATCCTCAACATGTGGTATGATTGAACTTTTCACCTTAATAATACAAAGAAAAATCCATGTTACCATAAATGTTGCATTACTTGAAAACCATAGCATATGGTCAATCAAGTGTATTAGGCTTGAATTCATGAGCATTACAGATTGAAGGAGGAGCTTTCCATTTCTGTGGCCTTTCTCTATCTTTATCTTTGGAGGCTGCCGCACTCTATTTTGTGTGAAAAATGAAAATACAAATCCTAATGCTTTGAAACTGAACATAATGATATCAAAATCAATGTATGATGACGAAGTCCTTCCATGGCATCTTATCCAAGGCCAAATTTTCTTCACTCTATGAACTTCATTAATTATTTATTATCATTCCAAGCAGTCACCATATCTGAAATAATAGTGTCAACCCTGTTAAAGGGACATGATGTTCAGGAACAAAATTTTATTATCTTTTAAAAGTTAGCAATTATGAGAATTTGGAATTTGCAGGTAAGAGAACTACACCGTGTATACACTGTGCAAAAGATGCTGATGGATGATCTCAAAAACGAAATTAGACAACAGAAAATTTGGAACCACATGAATGACATAAATGTAAGCCATCCACATTCCATTAAGCAGGAACATCAAACAACACAGATTTCACACCAGCCTGATTTCCATGTTCAGAATTTGAGAGGAGGAAGAGGTTTTGATCTTGAAAGGCCTGCTGCTGAGGAAGACATTTTTACTCGAGCGCGTGGCTTCGATGAAGGTGAGGCAGGGCCTAGCTCCCACACTGCACTTCAGAATTGTAAAACAAGTACTAGTGGATATGATGAAGAAATGGAAGTGGATTTGACACTAAGTATAGGAGGTAGCCAAGTTAAGAAGAACTCTCACTTACCACAATTAGCATGCTCAAACTCAACCAATAATGGGGAAACCAGAAAGCCGAATTCACCTGCCTCCTTCAAATCAGATAGAACAGGAGAATGCAGTGACCCCACAACCCCAATGAGTAGCTCCACTGTGACATTTACTCAGCAAAGAAAGGGGACACATTGGCTTTCTCAAGGTCTAAAGCTTAAATAGCACTATAATAACTTGTTTGTATCCTTTCAAGTCTACATGGACCCCCGAATTTGTGTGGTTCATGCATTCAGATTCCTAGATTACTTTCTACTTTATTCTAATAATAATAAACAAATAGCTTATACACCCACTTTTGAGTGCCTTCTCTGTGTATATATATAATAGCTAATTTGCAGTGCTTCTAAAACTATTTTTCGTGTCCAACATGTTATTTTCTAAACTGATAATGTTATTGTAAATGTTGACCTTTATACTACTGGATGCCTTGAATATTTAAGTATACAAGAAAGTCTATTCTCAAAAGATTACTAAACTCAAAAAAGGATACAATTCTTATTTTGTAAATGATACGTATCGTCACCAAATAGGCTAGGAGCATCACATGGCAACATCTCATAATAAATGGCTATGATTCTGTCACTTGCAAACAGAACAGTCACCATATGCAGGTGGATTCATGATTTGTCAGCTCAGAAGTTGTATCTTCTGAAGGATAGTTTGATTCTTATGTCTGTCAGTTCTAAATTCTCTTAATAGTGGTTTGAGCTAAGTATTAAACATACAAATTTTTTATTTTGTATATGGATAAGTAGCATGATACCAAAAAATCTCAAAATTTATTGTCGTACAAATATAACACAACTAGGTGGTGAAACTTTTTGTTAGATATTCAAGAGTAAGTTTCGCATGATGATATAAGTAAGTTTCACAAAGAAAACCAAGTGAGGAATTTATAAGTGGAATGAAACATAATTTAACAGTTTTAAGGTTTTAAGTTGGGACGTGAGGTCAAATCCAATTTTGGGAAGATTGAGTTACTCTTTGAACTCACGGTGGAAATATAAATTATTGGAAACTCAAGAATAAGGCTGGGAATTCAATTTTATAAGTGAAAATTATTAAAAATTTAAGCGTTTTTTCCAATTAAATCTGTGAGCAAATAAGCTTAATTTATTTGACACAGGGTCTAAGATCCAATGTTTTGATTTCTCTACAACAGTGTTCAACCAATCAAAATGATCTAGTTTTTTTGTAGTTTTAATTAGAATAATAAAAGGACCTCTAATTTTTTAGAGTATATTTTTTAAAGAGCAAATAGAAACAATCTTGCTTTTATGCATTTATGCCCAAAGGTTAAATAATTTTGTGACGCTTAAATGAATGCACATAGGAAGTGGGTAGACCAATGGGATTGAGTCTAACAAAATGGATTAGTCACTCGAATTAAAATTTGAATTTTCGTTGAAAGAAGTATTCATATTTAATAATCGATTATGTATCAAATAATGATTGCTTCCTAGGAGGAGGAGACATGTGAGAAAAGAAAAAGGAAGTGGATAGGTTCTAGTCTTCAACGTGTATGGGCCCTTCACATCACATGGTCCATGCAATGAATTTCAGGGATTTTTTGAGGGATTTTCTTTCTCCACTCAATACATTTCTTTCTGCATCCATCAATAAAAGAAAAAACCAAAACTACCCTTCCATAAGGGTCTTATGGATTGCATGCATGTCTCAAACCTGCAATCTTCGCATTATTAACACGACGCGTCAACTAACTGAACTAATGAACCAATTATGTTAAAAATAATTAATGTTGTTATATATAATACTAAAATTTTTAATGTATATTAATACAAATATAGATTTCTATAATAAATTTTATAACAATTAATTTTAATCTAATAATGTATTTTTTACATATATAAATTTTAAATAAAAATTATAGGTTTAATAAAAATTTATATATATATATATATAAATACATTATTAGATCAAAATTAATTCTTACAAAATTTATTATGTAAGCTTATATGTATATTAAATATATTATAAATTTTAGTATTATATATAATGACTTTAATTATTTTTAACATAATTGATATATTATTTCAGTTGATTAGAGAGTTGTACTAGACTATGGATATGAGGGTCAGAATGAGGTATCACACCTAACAGTGATTTATCCCTTTAAATTGTAAATATATATATATATATATATATATATATATATATATATATATTATGTAAGGAGAAATATTAACTTTTGGACAATGGAAGTTAATAAATTTTTTAACTATGAAAATTCATTAAACCAAATTAGAAAATTAAATACAAACAAAAATAAGAAATCTCATGTAAATCATAAAATTAATATAGTTTTGTAAATATTAAAAATTTAGATATTGCAAGAAATAAGGATAACATTTACACCGCTCAACAATAATCTCATCGTATAGTGATGAGATGTCCAACAAGCTCCTCACACCTGGTAAGGAGCGCTAACTATTAACAATTAATTAAATGAGACCTAAGACAAGTGCCTAGATAACCTTACTAATTAGAGTTCACTAAACAACCCTAATCACAATCGATCACCACACAATAAGGTAATGTAGAGAAAGGAAATAGGAATATAGATATAACACCTTACAAAGTGCACAACACTTGTGGAGCGCCAAGCTGATTAATATTAATATTTTAGATTTAGGTTTTATTATGTTTTTTAGTCTCTCTGAACAATTTTTATGTTTTATTTTATCATGTTTTTCTTTAGGATCCTGTTATTTTAATTATGTTTTAGGCTCGGTTTAGAAATCACACTTATAAATAGAGTATAGAAACTCTTACAAAGGTACTTTTGCTACTCTTATAACTTGATACTAGGGTTAGAGTTTAGCTTTCTTTTCTTTTGTATTTTCATAGTCCAAGGTTAATCGAGGATATGTTCTTCAAGGTTCGTGAGATCTAAATTAAATGTTCTTTAATCCTTTTTCTTTTAGAAAAATTATATTTTATTGCGCTTATTATCATATTTCTATTTTATTGATTATGTTAAAAGGTCATTTATCCGGTTATTAGGATACTATAAAACTAATTATGGTAATGAGTCCATCACATTATATATTAATTATACAATAATTTTGTAACTTAGAAGCAATGAATGGAGCTCAAAGTACTCCGTCAATTATATTAATACAATAATAAAGGACTTGTTTGGATAAGTTTTTCTAGAAAAACTTCTAAAAAAAGAAAATAAGAGGAAAAAAATAAGATGAATTTTTCCATAAGTAAAAATAACCTCTCCATTAGTTAATTTCTAGAAACTCACCAATATAACTTTTATAAAAGATGAGATGAGATCTACAAATTAGCTAATAAAGAGATCATTTTTACTTATATAAAAGTTCATTTCATTTTTTTCTTCTTATTTTTTTTCTTCTAGAAGTATTTCTAGAAAAACTTACATCCAAACATGCCCAAATTATTAAATACAATTCATACAAACTCAACCCACTAGATTGGTCTAATGATGAAAGTTTTGGATGGTTAATACAAGATTTTAGGTTAAAACTTTATTGTCGCCGTTGTGGAAAAAAAAAAAAAAACTCATACAAATTCCAAATAGGAATGATGATAACACATTGGTACTTTTCTAGTTGGGCCTGGTGCAATCAAACCTAATTTCACCTTGATTTCCAGTTTTAACACCAACCCTTCCCAACTTAGTAATAGCATTAACAAAAGCTTTCTGAAAAGCTCCTTCATTTGATGCAAATAAGTTGACTGTGGCCTTTGACCTTGCATCTGTAAACAGCACCTGATCAGAAGTGAAGAGACCCTTACCTTGCTGTAGATTCTTGAAGTATTGGTTGTCAAACTTTTGAGGCGTGACAGGGTCCATGTTTATGGCTATTCTAGGATCAACCCTTAAGGGGCACATTTGCCTAAGTTGAAAAGCATATTGTAAATTCAGTGTTGGGTCGATTCTGTTTCTGGGGCTGAAGTTGTAGATTCGATTCGAGAATTTGTTGCAGTGAGAGAACCCAATTGTATGCGCACCTAACATATTAAAACACTTATTCTTCTTCAGGCTTTGTTATATAAAAAAGTTAAATTAAACTACCTAACATTCTTTATCCTACTATAATTTAGTACATGTTTGGTTTAAAGTTACAAAAGTATGATTGAATAAAATAGAACCTCTTCCTTTTTTTTTTTTTTTGCTGGTGAAATTACCTGATAATGCAATCATATCTGTCTGGGATAGGCCATTAAAGTTAAACATGGAATTGAGCTGATCCAAATTGAATTCAGGGTGAGGAAGATGGCGTTGAACACTGGCAATAGTAGATATTCTCCCGTCACGCCTTCCCAATTCAACATTATAAAATGGCCCACCAGCCTATTAATGTTATGCACTTAATATTACTATTAGTAATGCAATGTCAAACTGTATAATACTTAATGTGCATTGATCAAACGATTTAGAGGTAAACTAATGAATTGTTGGTCATTATGGTCAATAATTTAACGAAGCAAATAAAATTACAAAGAAAATGAAATCATACCAAATTTACGACATCCCTAGTAGCCAGAGCGAGTATGTCTGCACAAGAGACTTTGTTACGGCACTTAGGGTCTCTATCAACAGCTGCCTTGGCTTTAATCACTGTGTCAAAACCATCACCAGCTAGAGAAATTTGATCAGGATGATCCTTCTCTGGCCTGCCATTTGCAAGCAAAATCGAAGCATCACAACCCTGTGTGCACAAACAAATTGTTTTCACCTTACATACAAAATAATCAACAATAAAATAAAAAAGTCATTAGTCATTTTAAAAACCTACTGTTTACTCTACAGTCTAAATGATAAACATGCTAAAATTTTATTAGAGTTCTTATACTTTGAGTTTAACTACAAAAATTAGCTCATAAAATTAGAGTTATGTTCTATTTATATATATCTTGCTTTGGCCACTAATATTATGAGATCTTCAACGCACAATCCTCATGTTGAGAATTAAACATCTTGGGATATGAATTTTACATGATTGGATATTTGTATGTAGGTTGGATAACAAGTGACCAATAAACCCAACAATGACCACTGGGATGGGCTCAGGGCTAATAATATTGACTAATTATATATAGTCTGACTTCACTAAAAAATGCTTTTAAGCTGATAATATAGACCAATAAATAATAGTTGTATATAGAAGCTATATAGTTTTGTGAAGGTTCCTGAATGCAATACTAAGTACACATAAATTTTCGTTTTAATTAACAAAATAATGATAAAAAATATATGTGAACTCAAACCATGCTAAGTTATGTACATAAGAAAACCATGAAAGTGATGAAGAAGGAATATACACACCCTCACAAAGCAATCATGGAAGAGGAGTCTAAGAGTGGCAGGAGCAGTCACAAAGGTCTGTTGGAACTTCTGTGCAACAGCAGAGCGAACCAACTGTTCCACATTGGGGCATGTGTCCTTGTAGAAGCCACTACTTAGTTGAGCTGAGCTTATAGTAGCACTAGTAAGGAAAAGAAACAAAGACAATAATACAAATTTAGGAGTTTCCATATAGTACTTACTAACTCTTGTATTTTGCTACTTCGACTTGGTTCCAACATATAACAACTATCCACTTATATATATATATATATATATATATATATATATATATAATTGGAGAATGATTGATGAGAGTAACAACAAAGGTCTGTTACATGGACAGTCTGGCCATTGACAATAAGCATATGTCATGTTGTTGTCAAATAGAGGATGATGGTGGCGACATTGACTCTAAGAATAATTTAAAAATTGAGGATGTAGCAATCTAATTATACGTTGCGTGAAGCATCTATATGCTGTGTTTAATTTGCAATCTGTGAAGGGATGAGGCTGCCAGAGTTTGCTGTTATATATTAGTATTAATTTTATAATAACAATAACGAATGGTAGGTGTGCACGACCACGGATTAGCATGTTACTAGGGATGAAAGAAATTCAGTTTATGAACTGACATGGAAAAATGTTATATTTTATTTGATGACAAATAAAGGCTATTTTTAAATAAAATATTAAAATATTAACATGCTTATTGTTGCTCTTTTTCAAATTAGTATACTAAAA
This sequence comes from Glycine tomentella, assembly GCA_007407185.1. Classification (NCBI taxonomy): domain Eukaryota; kingdom Viridiplantae; phylum Streptophyta; class Magnoliopsida; order Fabales; family Fabaceae; genus Glycine; species Glycine tomentella. The sequence continues at coordinate 1,250,444 of PYAF01002407.1, forward strand.
TCTTTATGGAAAAACACTTAATTTTTGGTGATAAATAGAATTACAATTTTTGACCATATATATGACTATATATGAATATGACTAAAATAAGTTAATATGTGTTGACATTTTTTTTGCTGAATTTAATAGATGGTGACAAAATAACTATAAAAAAAAGAAAAAAAAGAGAGAGATTATTTATCTCGATATTATTCTTCAATCAATATTTAAAGTTTTACTTACTAATAAGGCAAACTAATCTTTATGATACAAATTACTTATTCTAATTTTAATTAAAAATATTGCTAAAATACTTAAAGTAGTGCAAAACTTTTTTCCTTCGTCTTATCTCGTCTTTCAAATTAAATGTAAATGTTAAATCTTCATTATTTATTTTAAGAGAATGTCTAGCTTGTCAGTTTATTCGTCATTACGGAATGGCCAACTCAATTGCATGTGACCATCTTTCCTAACAACTCCCCTTCGCTTTTATACCCCTTTTGTCAATCCCTTTTCGTTTAAAAAAATAAAATAAAATAAAATAAAAAAACCCTTCTTCTTTCTTAGTTCAAACAAAACAACACCTTTTTATTTATTTTGTTTGTTTCATACTAGCCAATCCCTACAGTTACACTTGTCAATCCCTGCATAAAGCAAACATACTCTAAAAGCTTAATAGTTACACTTATTCTTGCTTTGTTCTTTCATACAAAATTACTTTTCTATTAATTATTGTTCACAACATAAGCCATTTCTGTATCATTTATATAAAATATTATTATAATTATTTTACCAAAAAAGGAAGAAAAAAATTAACAGAGTGACACCATCACCCCCCCCCCCCCCCCCCCCCCCCCCCCCCCCCCCCCCCCCCCTTCAACCACCACCCCGCAAACAAAAGAAGAAGAAAAAAATGTAAGAGACAATAACACTAGTTTTTTTCCCCCTTCATTTCTTGTATGCACACGAAATCAAATTATATGTAACATGCTTCCATGTCTGATTGCAAGATTCAAATAATTAGTTTCAATTTGCTGTATTATTTTTCAGTACAGAGGCTAAGCTACTTGCACTATTACTTTTTATTTTTCAACGTTTTGGGGTTTATTTTGTATAATTTTCTTCCACTTTTTTTCTGCCACGCTATATCATACTACTATACATACATGTTACGTGAGACAAAAAATTATAATTGAGTTAATTGATTTCCTAGATCAACGCCTGAATCTCTCTTTTAAAAAGCTCCAACAAGTAAACGAGTAGCAAATAAGACCATCCTTTTTGTCTAGGTCAAGTTTGCCAAGGTCCAAGAGAAGCACCTCAATACTGACCAATTTGGAGACGACTTTAATATTTGATTTGCTTTCTCAAGTAGGAGTTTTAATTTATCGTTTCTATAATATGGCATGTTAATTTGAAAATTCATTTAGTACCTGGTATGAGTACTAGTACCGGCTATATTATTATTAAATTCATATTTTGAGTTTCACTAGCTATATGAGAGAGTAGCAAGGAAAACTATTTTTAGGTAAAATTTGTCTAATGGCTAATGTTTATTTTATTTTTCTAGGTTTTTTAATCAATAAAGTTATTGTTAAACTTTATAATAAAGTCATTTTGCTCAATAAATAATGATAAGGTAGTATATGCACCAACAATCTAAAAGTTTTTTTTAAATATTATTATCCAATCATAATATAGGATAAATTTGTTGATTTTGATATTAATAACTATTTTAAAAGTCTTAAAAGATAATTTTTAATTAGTTTATGATATAAAAACTTTTCTACTGATATTGCGTGTTTATTAAACTCGTAAATAATCTGATTAATACATGTAATATATTTTTTATAAGTTTGTTTATTTCAATCTTTTGAT
>PYAF01002407.1:1252400-1268757 GCA_007407185.1 Glycine tomentella
ATATATATATATATATATATATATATATATATATATATATATATATATATATATATATATATCCAGGAACATGCATGACAGCGCAAGGCAAAAATACTGGGTATACCAGCTCCTGTGTAAATTGTAATTGTTCAAACAAACGATCAACATATATATGCCAATGATATTGGCTTAAAGACCCAATTTGGCATTGTATAATTATGCTACCGCAAAAGTAATGCATCGGAGTAGGACACCACGACTCGCCCATATGTACAACTCTTACAAGATATATCAATAATATCATCCTACGTACTATATATACTACTATGTATGGACCTTGATAGTTGCTAATTGCTATACTTGCTTGATCTCATTTACATTCTAACTCAGCTTTTTTCATTTCTTCTGCTTAAATTGAATATGATACCAGAAGTTTATAACATTCGCACATTCATTTTGATTAATGGAACTAGATCCCCTTAATAATAGAAGATAAGATAAATGCCAATCTTCTATAGTTTGGAACCAAATCTGCGATGCAGATCATTAGTCTCTCCAAGTTTACCAGAAACAATAAGTAGCTTCTAAATCAATTGAACCTATTGACGTGATTTTTACTGTTGATGTAGTATAGTAACGTTATTTCAAACACTAAAAATTAAAAAATTTCCAATCATACCCGAGTCAAACTAACTTTCACATATCACAAACTGCAAGTTTAAATCTACTCATGTTAGAGATAAGATAAATGCAAATCTTCTACGTGTTAGTCCGCAGACTTTTTTTTGTCTTAAATCCAAACAGTAACACTATCTTCTGCCTCTAAAATTTAGTTTATAAAAAGAGTATATATAGATATTATTTCACTAGTGTAAACTGATAATTTGTTAACTCAAACTATACTTAATTAACTTGCTGCAGCCCTAACATTGCAAATTCCATTTATCCTTATCAACACGGAAGTCTCTATTTCTTTTTCTTCCATCTATTTCAATCAACATGGAAACACACAATGATCTTATCCCAAATTGACATAAACTCATGCTTGAGTTGTTTTCTGCTCCACTTCACAATTGGTGATGGTGATTTGTTATGGTTTTTCGTTGGTTTAATCAGTATATTTTATATAGCACCCCCCTTCAAATTTTTAGCTTTACAACATTTTGATGCCTAAAAACATAATTATTGTTTTGATTGTTGACTGCAATTTGCAATCTATTTTATCAGATACATTACTTCATGTCTACATCCACAAAAATGAAGACAGCTGGCAAAATACGTCTATACCAGAGCTGGAAAAAAAAGGCAGCAAAATATAATATATAACAAAATAACCTATACATACTTCATATAACTGAACGGTCCCGCTGTTGTCAAACATTTAGAGAATTATACGACAGGATAAGTTTACACAATGCTACAAGTTACACGCACATAACAAGTTGATATGAATCATCTAATTACATCATTTAGATAACAATTATATATTTAACAATTATTTTCATTACTTGAAAATGTAGATAAAGGATGAATCTTGACACAGCGGATAAGACTGCGTACAATATATAAATAGCGGCAACAACTTACGACATACAACCCAAATTGTAGTTTTGTAAAACAATCCTGTCAAATGCATTCATTGCCTGTGATATGTGAAAATAAACATTTTATAGGAGTAGTATGAGAACCCAACGTGAAAATCAAATAAAATTGGAGGTTTTAGTTTGATTTTCCATAAACAACTGAAGGCTATTCTACTTATACGTCAATTATGACCGAACTAATCATCCGTTACAGGAAAATATTATTTAACAAAACTCTATACATGAGTTCATCCGTCCAACATGAAGAAGGTTTAAGTGGAACATGAAGGGGGGAAATTGTTGGAGACACTTTCCTTTCAACGTTCATCGCGGTGGCAACAAGCTACCTGCAGATATATTTCCTAAATGATTAGTGAAACATCGAACTGGTAGATGACAGGACACTCAAAGGAAACCTAAGCAATCTGACTAAAGACAAGAACTAACGGAAGACCAATCTAAAGCTGATCAATCAGGTCTCAAGAATCAAGCACAGGAATCAAACTTGGTCTTGAGATGATTCCTGTGCTTGACTACAGACAATTAAAAGGAATATCTCAATGTGCATTTTATTACCTGTACAGGACACAAAACACAACGATGATCTTTCAGCTTCCTTGAATAACTCTTTTGGGATCAAGCTGTCCACTACAATAACTAGAAGAAACAGTTGAAAGTTCTAGTCTTCCCTTCCATTCCTCACCAGGTTTCAAAGTGATAGGCTTTTCAATAGCAGCAGCCTCTACACAAAGCATGTACTTATACTCATCATCACCGAAATCAGACATAGCCTTTGCTTTCTTATCCCAAGGATTCCACACCACTGCACAGATAAAATAATAAATGAGAAAGAAAAAGTTTTATGTCCAATCCAAAAGCAACACAAATGTTAAATACACCAACTACTCAAGATGTTTCTTAAATTTGGAATGGGAAGTTACTCACTTGTAAGAAAAAGGTTTATGTAATACTCTATAGTTAACAGGAAGAATTCAGACATGGAAATGAATACAGGTAAGGCCTTTAAGCTTTATTTACACATTTACAAAGAACATTTTTTTGTTCTTAAAATAGTTTCGAATAATATAGTCCCACTGCCACCAGTACACTTTATCAATGTAACAAACTAAGCACACAAGATGAGTCTGATAATAATCACCAGCATCAGGAAGGCCATCTTTACGTAATACAATTGTTCTCTTTTTCTCATGATCAAGAATTGCAATCTTTGTAGGAGTGCTGAGATATATCCTGTCAAACTATCATGCAAAGAAAAAGTGAAGTGTCAGTTTCAACTCATCAAAGATATGAAATGGCAGTACATCAGGACAGGTTACATACATGTGCCTGGATGTGTCACATATTACTACAAATTGGGCACAACAATACAAACTAGTTAGATGTTTTTCTTTCTTTTTTATTATATTTTCAGTGCAAATATGTTTAAGATATGGAATGGATGGTAAACCAACACATGCTGGAAGTAGGCACCTGTGCTACAGGAAAAGTCAAAAAGAGAAAAAGTGAGGCTTTTGTAGGGGGTGTGGGAAGCAACTGTTCAATTGTTTGCCTGAATAAAGAAAGTAAACAGCTTCCAAAACAGTTAAACACTGCCTCTCTTCATCCATACACGATAGAAAAAGCAGCAATCGAGTGGAAAATATTGTTTTGGCATTGGTGCTTATGGCCCACTGTATGCCTGAATTAACATGAGCAACAAAAGGAAAAAAAAATATTCAAAATCTATAAATTGGTCTGATACTTCATTTAAGCAGGCCGATCACTTCCTTTTTCTTTAATTGAAAACATGTCTTTTTTACCATCGTTTGAAAATGAAAAGTACTATTTTATATACAACCCTAAAAAGAATAGAAACATGATTTTTATTCATAGCAATTTATTTAATTTATCATCAAAACCCAGAAGCTCCATTTCTTGGAAATTGTCATATTTCATTACTCACAGCATATTTATTGTAATACCCACGTGTGTTTTCTAAAGCAAAGTAGAACAAGGTAAACAATCTTACTTCTGATTCAAATGTTAAAGCATCCCCCTGTTCAGTAAAGCGTTCCCTTTTCTGCAAGTTGTCAAGATAATCCAATGTCTCTAATCCTTCAACCCGCACTTCACTGAATACAAGCAAAGTTAAATTAATTCAAAACTGCAGTCTAAAAGTATATCCCTCAACATAAAAATAAATAAATAAATCATAACTGACAGTAAGCTAAAGAAAGGCCAATTAAGATAGTTAAATAAGTACATAAAATGAAGAAAACAAAAGATAGAGATATATACAACAAAATAAGGTTCTGATTTGACCAAAATGTTTATTAATTCGACCAAAACTGAATATTCCACAACATCAAAGACAAATGGTGTTCTATGAATATGCACCTAAAAATTGTATGTGGATAAAGTGATAGGATTGCATGCTGTTTAATTCAAGAAACTATGGTTGCAAATTATTTCTATTTCTATGTCAGAACACTAGGAAAACTTTTGCATCATTACTCTGCATCTTCAGATACTAACACCACAAATCCACAGTTGATTTTAGAATTTCAAAAGCCAACACCGACATTCTCATACAGATGTAAGACAATTTGCAAATCATAACAAGGAATAGATTTCACATTATTGAGTCAGGAAAACAAGCTTATACCCACTCGATAAGATTGCACAGTTCTATTCATTTGTTAATGTGCTTATCTTGAACAGGTTCTTAACCATATCCAAAAGTTAAACAAAGTCAATTTATAAATAAAGACATGCACAATAACAAAAAAATTCAAATTGAAGTGTGATATAAAACATGTTTCAACTTTCAAGTACTTGCCTTATATCTGACACAGAGAAATATGTATGATAAGCAAATGTGAATGAAAATGGCTTCCCATCAATGTTAGTGTTCCTGATCCGAGATGTCATCAACAGATCTCCTCCCGGTCCAAGAGCTACCCTAAGACGAAATTCAAAACTAGGGAAGAATGGGATATGACATCAGAAAGAAATGTGATATAAAAATTCAAACTATGAAATAACTAGTAAATAAAAACGCAATAAAAAACTTTTAGTTAAGAGAATGTTCTCTAAATATAGGCCAAAAATGTTGAATGTTACTATGTATACCTGTGAGGCCAAATCTTGATGTCGTCTTCTGAGGGTTTAAGAATCAAATCAACAAAGGCTTTATTCGAAGTATTTGTCGGAAAAGGAGGAGGGGAATCATCGATAGTCCAGAATCGGTTTCTGGCAAATCCATGTGAGTCGAGAGGACCGAGGTTTGAAAACTACAAAGAGAGTCAGTTTCCTTGAACAAGTAATCTGGAATCTGATTAAAGTAACAGTGCAAATTGGGGATTGAGGGCGGGATTTACAACTTGTAATGACATTCAGAACACCGTATGATTTTAATTTTTTTTTATTTCTTATTAGGATCTCAGTGTGATTGCAGATTCTGTGTGATTGAGGGCAGCAAATCTATAAGGCTCAAACATAAAGAATCTCAATGTTTGGGTATCACTTTTAATTATTTATGGCATGGAATTAAGCAGTCCAAAACCACATCTGATTTTGCTCATTTGCTGTTTGGGAGGGGGTTAGGTCAGGTATGTGGTTCTGTCTTACTGTCTATTTGAGACCAGTTATGTAGCTTGGACCTCAATTGCAGATGTCCCAGTATCGAACTTTTGGTAGTTATGAGTTATGGCTGCAACTGCTCTCTTCTTAGAAGTGCAATGCAATCAAATGTAGGCCCAATTAGGTTTCTTTCCTTTGCCATCTCAAATTCTACTATGTTTTCGGTTGATTTTAGTTCCACATTGCCCTGACCTATTTTTCTTGGCAAAAAGCATTAAAAAATTATTCCTATCACAAGCAAATTGTTTGGAGTACCTGCTTGAATTTTTCCTAAAACTCATCAAATCCAATACCCCATCATACAGCCAGGGCAAATTAACCTCATTAAAAATACCCCCTCCCCAAGTATTTCTAGAATTAGGTTTTGTTGGTCCTGGCATCAGATTATTGTTCAATTACAAATGAAATTACTTGAGATATGATATAAGGCTTTAATTGTTCTGGCAGAAATTTAATAAAATGGGGTTTATCTTCACAACATTATAATTTAACGAATGTAGAGCTTAAGTTTGTGAATAAATGAGCTATCAAATCTTTCCTATCACATGCTTTACCCTCTTCTTCCCTCTCCAATTTCTATCTATTTTCCTTCCAAAGCAGTATTATCATGATGAAAGCAACTGTGGAAAACAGAAATATTATCATTAGAAGTACATACTTGAGGAAAACATATTGGGATCCCTCCACGAATTGGCTTTGGAGGCTTAAAGATAGCCTGCACAATATCATAATTAAAAAAGATGGATCAGAGCTCATCAACCTCAATGCAGGAGTTAAAAAAGTTCAAAATTATAATCACATCAATAGAGCATATTAAAATAATTTTCACTAACTCCAGTTATCCCAGAGAAAACTCACATTTGAGTTGAAAAGATTTACAGCTATAGAGCAAAAGATTAATAAAAGGGACTCAAACATTTAATATTTGAAATTCTAAGCAAAATAAAAAGTAGGAACATATGAATTCTGAAGCCAACTTTGGGATACAAATCCTTTGGGTGATAGATCCACATCAAAATATAAACCAAGAATGAATGAGCATTAATAAATATTTCAAATCTCAAAACCTCATTTCTTAGAACAGTTGAGATTTTAAGATTAAAAATTAAACTTCAGTTAAACCATTTTCTTTCCAGAAATCAAATCATTCAATGTCATAGTTATGAGGCCTGAGTAATTAGAATATGCTTCTATATTATAAAATATAAATTAGAATACACAACTTGGAGAGTGGATCTCTGATATTGCCCATTCTTAATTAGACGTTCTCAAGATTCTCTTCCTTCTTTCCTTTGGGTGTGAATTTCACACACTTCCCACTAAAAAATTTCTCTTTCAAATATCTGAAACTATTTATTTGTATAATCGACCTTTTTAATCGCCTATTCCTTTCAATCTACCCTCTTTTAACTTTTTTTCTTTGAATTGAAAATTAATAGTTTTCTTAAAAAGAAATTTCCATAGTGAAAACAACCTTAAATTTAAATTAATCATCGTAAAACTAAAATGTAATTTATAAATTAAAAGTATTTATTTATTATAAATTTTAATTAGAATATAATTTTATATTAAAAAAATTATTTACTATAATTTTAAAGTATAAAAACAAACATTTATAATGTGCAATGCATATGATAAAATACTAGTTATAAAAATTATAATAATAATTGAATAGAGTTGACTTTAACCATGAACAACCATATCATCATGGAAAAAGGGGAGGGAGTCCATTAAAATACTTGAGTGGAAATATGGCACCACCAGGTGCATTAAGATAAGCCGATGATCATTTAGAAAATAAAACAAACAATGGATGTCACTCAAGCTCAATAAGTTTAAGCTAATGTTTATAGGTACAAATTACTTCCTGGAGAATACAACATTAAACAGTCTAAATTCTATAAACAAGGCATTGTAGTGCAGCCATGCAGAATGCTATCTGTTAGTGAACTTGTTGATAGCATTGATAAAATGATGTTCCAGAAGGAGGTGGCAAATTGAATTATTCCTAACAGAGGTTACTTACCTATCTAGAATACCAGTTAAACTGTGAAGGAAATATTTATCTGGAGTTTGGCACTCGCTTCATAAGAATCTAATATTCGGCTTTGACAACAACCAGAATATTAAATTTCAAGCAAAATGCTGGTTCCTGAAGACTAAGCAATATTCGTAAACTAAGCAAAACAAAATATTTGGAAACAAACGAGACAAAATGCAGTTCATGCAGGCAAAAGAATGCCAACATCTGAGCCAAAGGATAACTTGAAGAAGTTTCTGCTAGAAAATTTGTTTAACCAATTGATAAGCTTCTCATGTTAATCTTGCACTAATTAACCTATGAAAGTTTTTAGTGCGAACTGATATTTCCCAACCTCACTGAGATCTGATCTAAAGTTTATCAGATCCTCCCTTCCCCCCTTCATCTTGACATGCAAAGGAGGAAAATCTGCCAACTAAATTAAAACACTGAGAACTAAAATACAAAAATATGTTTCATACTGTACCTTACTACTGAGAAAAAGCAATTCCTCGGCATGGTCATTCTTCCATGAAGTCACGTGAGCACCGTACAAGTACACCTGAAAATCACAAACAAAGAAATGAAACCTACGCAAGTGGTTCGCTACTTCAAAACCGATGCCAAAGCAGTAAAATTGAACACCAATATTTAACCGAAAATTAGTTTAAAAGATAAATCAAATCAAACTGCTTAGGAATACTCCTTTCAGATCAAAATATTCTAAATCTGGATCCAAATAAAGCTCACGAGATCAGCACTCTCCAACCGACAATGGCTGCGAAACGCGCCAAGCCAAAACCAGAAACAACAATAAAAAAAACTTGAGAATCTAAAGGTGCGAATACGAATCCAAGCTAAACCACTAAATCAAGAAGCAGATCAAGCAGTATCTGCTCGAAATCACAGAGGAAAACAAACAGATGCAGCAGAAATTAGAGAAACAGAGGAAGAAATACAAATACCTCAGCGGAGCTACCACGTGCGTCGCGAAGAATAACCTTGTCGAGGCCATTGATGCCTTTGCTCAACTCGTAGCTACTCGAAGAAGGAGAAGAAGAAGCTGATGAAGGAGCCTTTTCGTTACTCATTGCAACTCGCAAATTGCTACCTCTTTTTCCTCGATTTCACTACCGCCACAATATGTATATCATCACTCGTCGCAACCTTCCAATTCTCTCTCTCAGTGCGTCTCTGCAAATGCAGCTTCTTCTATTTCTCTCTCTCTCTCTCTCTCTTCTCTTCGTTTTCCGAAATCACTTTCTGTTTACTTTTTTCTTTATTAATAATTAATAATTTGCTCTTATTATTTTTCGGGATTTTTTGACGCGACGTGAACTGCAAGTTGTTGTTGAGTATATTCATATCACATATTCAATCTTTCTTTGCATTAATCATAAACAGTTTTTACGTAATTTCTTGATTGATGATGTGTAGATACTATTATGAGAAAGAGCAATGATAGACGTAGGGAAATATAATTCAAAGATATGAGATATCCCAACGACGTAACAGGTGTTTTGTGAGGTCCGTGTGTATAAAAATCAAAACATTTTTCTACGATATATTCTTATGGAATGTCTTATTCTTTGTAATGACTAATGAATGAGATACTATCATAAACACTTATTATTGAACCCCTAATGTATTTGTAAACGGAAGATAAAATTGTCAACGTGCCATTTTTTTTTGGGGGGTTGTATAGACTACAGAGAAGTAAAAATGGGTTAATATTAAGATGGGTTAAATTAAAATTTTCGAACCTTCAACTAGCATATTTCAGCTTCTGTAATATGTCAATCCGGTCGGTCAAAACAAGATTGGATTCAAATTGACCTTTCAGAATGAGCTTTCTTATATATATGTTTTCATAAATTATCTAGTTAAGTATAATTTTATTTATTGTTATAAATTTTGTTTTTTTTTTTTTTACGTATGATGATAGCTTTTAGAATTTTCATAATAAAAATAGTTTTAAGAAAACATTTATGATAAGTATAATTGTGACATTACATTTATATTTAAATTTTTTATATTTTTATTTATTGTTTTTAATTTGGAAAGGTCAATCCAACATTCTTCACAATTCATCCAAATTAGGTTGAGTTGATATTTTCAACTCAATCACAAAATGGATTCAATCCAACTCAACTCCTTTGTTGAGGTAGAGCCTACTTTTGCATGCATATGCACAAAATTATGGTACCCCTTTGCAATGATGCATTTTTGTTGTACAATATGCGTGCCTATGCTTAGCAATAGCATGAAATAATTGAGTTTAATTATACTTCTAGTTTTCAATTTTTTACAAATCTGATCCCTTTTATATTTTAATTGTGTATTTTTTGTTCACCGATTAACTTAACATTCAATATTTAATGAAAAATTAAGAGCAAATTCAACGGAAGAATCTTACACACGCTTATTGAAAAAATAACATTGGAACATTATTGATTCTCATTGAAACATGATCCGGTTACTAAGCATGCCTATATGAAGTGGTAGGCATTATATTACTTTTAACATTAATAAATAAATTATCTATGAAATATAAGGATGTGGGATATTGGGGTTATTGGTGGAGCCTATTTAGTTAATTTTGTAGAAGTGTTGGGTTGGTGCCATTGAGTTCTAATGAAATGCTTAAGTTAAAAAAAGGTAAAAAATGAGTAATGTGTACAAACGAGACTCACTTAAGAACTCAAAGAAAGATGTTACATCGGAGATGGTTTAATGTAACACTCTACTATACTGTCACATCAACTCATTCATATTAATATAACACTTTAGTGTACTTTCACACAAACACATCTATGTTTAGATGACTCTCTATTGCATTTTCATCAAGGGGGGGAAATCACACTTATATTTCCAAAATAAATAACTTGTTGAGTGGCTTTTACACTGCTGTACAAACTTCATACTTTGATTATCAAAACAATCTAAGTAATTGCTTCCCCAAAACAATTTTGAATGCAAAAATGATCAACAAGAAAAAGAAATCAAGACAAGCACTCCATCAACCCTTGGCCTATAAAATTAACACCAAGCATCTCTCAACAAAGAAAGAACCTAAATATCAGACTACTGTAAGGAAGAATCTTTATTTACTTTCTTCCTCAAGAGGAGCTTCTTGGAAGTAGAAGCAGCTATGTTAAAAGAAAAAGAAGAAGAAGAAAAAAAAACGCTCATGCAGTCCCCTTTCACTTCCATATGTTCAGTTTCTTACTGCAAAACAGATTGCAAGCTCCCTGAGATATAAAACAGATAACAATGTCAATGAAAAAATATGTAAACTTTGCCGATAAGCAAAGTCCCCTCTAACTGCAACTTAAAATGCACGGAGCAGACAAAAGGTCAAGTGTAATTTAACTCAGAACAACTGAACTGCCATTTTGAGTTTGTTCTGTTTCCATTTTGGCAATTTATAAAATTCATTCTTTGCCGTCCCAAATTTCTCTTGGAACTCTGCAGATGACAGATAAGCCTGTACATCAAGCTCAAACAAGTCAGAACTAAAGCAAAAGAATTATATGATAAAATTTCCAAAGAATGGAGGAAAAAAGAAAAGATGAGAAGACAGGCAAGATGATGCTATATCTTGACATTTTCATTATACCTCTCGTTTAGTCACGTCAATATCTTCTACAGGATCTGTAGAAGCTGTGTTTACACGTTCATATGGGTAAACAGGGAGACCTTCATCATCTTCAGCTTCACCCTCTTTCACATCCTCCTGTATGGTAAGAGATTCTATCCTACTGCTCATAGAACCTTCCTCGTCACTTGTCTCAGGGTTTGATTTGGGGGTAACTGAATTCGCTTCACATCATATCAATCCAGAGAAGAGAAAAAGCATTTTGTATCAGATCATATTATAATACTAATAATAACAGCATCAAATATCAACGCACTCATCTACTGCGTACCTTTTTGTGACCGAGGAATCAAATTTTCTAGCGCTGAGAATGGTTCAAAACTAGAAGTAAGATGAGCTAAGGCTGAAGATTTAGGTGCCAACTGTGCTGTATCCTGTGCCACAGATTTTGGGTACAGTTTTCTAATCATTGGAGGTGGAGTTGAAAGGTTCCTAGCATTTGAGCTCTCAAAATTAGCTGCTAGTGCATTAAAGGCCGGAGATCTGCCCCTCACACGAACATGATCAGTACTGACAGACATGCTGCGGGAACGCTGGGATTTATCTGGCGTGCCACTAGACCTTCCCCCATAAGTTACTGATGCTCTTCGTTTATGTTTCTGATAATGTATCAGATAGTCAATAACCAAGCAGATAGCACAAATACAAACAACATATATAACATTAAGGTGCTTAAAGTGGAGCAAATTAATAGATGAAGTACATTAAAATTATCTGAGAGTGACGCAGGTTGGTTAAAGCACTTTGTTATATCTAATCTATATCTATTGCCAACTCAGACCCATACCCCTGTGAAGGATCAGCACGGAGTTCACACCACTGAATTCAACACTATGAATTCAATAGTATTCTCTTCAGTCAACCCAGACCAGTTCATTTTTTAACTTACTTAATTTTATTAAATGTAGCAAGAAATAATGCATGTTTACAAGTTTCATGAAGCTATAAATTGAAATTAGGCAACAATTCATTGTAGAAAAGCAGCCGTTTCTTTCTAATGTACTACTATCTCCAAACTTTATATAAGAAATTAGTGTCTTTTTTCTCTCCTAATTATTAGAAACATAAAATGTAAGATGTAAAAATAATATGGAAATTCAGACTAAAAGAGTTTAATGTGGTCTGATGTGTTGCAAACACATCTTAGTTTTAGGCTAGTTTTAGGTTATAATTTAGATAAATAAGTTAGGAATTAAAATAAAATTAGTTAGTTTATTATTATATTTAATTTAATCTCATTTTATCATCATTTGTGCATTTCAGGGCTTAAAAGAGGAGAATCAAAGCAAAAGATGAAGAAAAGCAAATATGAAGTCCCGCGCGGATCGCGCCAATCTCCGCGCGAGTCGCGCCGAATGCCAAAATCAAAGTCCAAGCTCGAAGACCCCACGCGGTTAGCGTGGGAATGGCGCCACCAGCACCACCTAGTCGAAGCTCCTGCGCGATCCTCGCCACAAGGCCTGGAAGCAATTCTGATTCGTCCAACTCGCGCGATCAGCGCGGGATCCCGCGCGATCAGCGCCATGGAATCGCTGTTGCCTTATTTAACAAGATATGATTCGAAATTGGCACAGAAAACAGGCTTTGTTACTCTAATTAAACCATTCTATAAATACAAGGCCTCTGGACTGAAGAATAATCATCTGGCAATCATCCAATAGACACCTCTCTACACTCTCTCCATCATTCTAAACCCTTGGAAGTCAAGAATCAAGGCTAGGTCACTGCAGAATCATGTGTTATTTGTGAAGCCTATGGCAGGCTAAACCTTGTATTGTGGGAAGGACATGAACTGATGTAAACTCCTCTGTAACTTGACTGGTATTGAATGAGAATTCTTATTGTTTTATTTTACTCTGTTCTTCATTGTTTTATTCTTATTTAGAATTGGTCATTCTATTTAGGTATTGAGGGTTAGGATTCGCAATGGGGATGTTAGGATTCTAATTTCTGACCTTAGTAAAATAACAGTTGTTCATCACCTAGGGATAGGGATGCGTGGCTGCGGAACCTTATAATATAGTCTTTTACATGCTTAACTTGATAGAATTCACCAAGGGATTGGATTTTTGATTCAGGTTAAAGGGTTAATTCACTAAGGAATTAGGGATTATCTAAAGTAGGAAAGATTTATTCTCTGAGCATAAGAAATAGCAACCCTCATGATATAATCTTTTACATGCTTAACAAGAATTACTAAGGAATTAGGATTGTTGTTAAAGGGTTAAATCGCTAAGGAATTAGGATTCACTACAATAGGAAAGATATATCATTGTGTGATCAAACTTGAGAACCCAGTTAAGTGAAAGAGGTAGGGAACATTAGGGATTGTGCCTGACCACAATTTTTTCTTCCATTGGTAATATTTCAATTTATTTTACTGTTTATTTTAATTTCAGTTTTACATTCAACATCCAACACAATTCTCCAAAATAATTTCTTTTTTGTTACTTCCAATTACTTAGAACTAATATTGCTTTGAATTTCACCCCAATCCCTGAGGAGACGATACTCACTTACCTATTTTATTACTTGAAACGATCGGTGCACTTGCCGTAGTGTGCGGGTATCGCAACATGGTCATTCCTCACTCTTAAGAAAACAAGTATTCTATAAAGGAAGCAAAGAAAAGATTACTTACAACCATAAGTGGCATACCCCCATTTTTCACGATTGCAAGCTTCCTTTGAAATGAGTTTCCTAGCATCTACCAAAAACAAGGAATTATTAGTAGCCAAAAGTACAAACTTGTTATTTTTGGTGAACAGACTATTTGAAGTATATATACATCAAAAAACTTACTGCAGATTTTGCAGACTCCCATTTAAAGAAGCGAGTGAAGAAAGGTGGCTCACTACCTTCTTTGACAATATATATTGGAGCTTCACGAGATAACGCTTCTAGGAGAAAATCATGCTCAAGAAATTTCTGTATAATTCAGAAGAATAAGTTAAAATTGCATATTCAGAAATACTAGAACGTAAAAGACATTGAAACTCCTTTATGGTATTCTAATGATGGAAAGAGTTGTCATAGTTAAATCCATATTAAGAAAAACAAAAAGAACATTATCCAAGTGGTAAGAAGTTTCATTTATAACACAACTCTTCAAAATACTAGACTACTAAACTAGTATGTTTATAGCTTCCAGGAAAAGCAAAACCAGTTATACCTCGCCAATTGTTAGAGCCTGCATTCTACTATTTGAGTCAACCTGCTGACCAACCCAGACAAAGACTTCCGAGTGACAATCCAAGATGTAAATATCTTCTGTCATCAAATCATCCTGGGAAAAGTTGTGAATCTCTTTCACCTGCAAGCATTGCTTCAGATTAATGCACTTGCACCAGAATAAATCCAAATACTTGCATCTTCATAAGCAAAGCATAAGAATGCAATAAGATTTTATTTGGGAAAAAATCACACACCAGCAAATTCACCCTCAAGATCTATCTTAAATTCACCTTTAGTTATAAGAAAAGTGACCAATAACACACTGGCCAGTTTTCTGTCAGCATTCTATGTCTAGAGTCAGTCTCTAAAGGACGCCAAGATAACCATAACCACTTTGCAGAAAGATTATGTCCTAGGTCCTTACATGATGTTTTTATATGGATCAGATTAGCTGTATTTCGTTCTTTTTTGCCAATCATTATGTCAACTAGTTATTATACAAATTTGAATCTTTGTCCGTGCCAGCAATTTTATCATTCAAGTGGAAAATTATATCATGGGACATCAAATTAAGTGCTCAGAGCCTCAGACACATAATGTCATTATAATAATTTAATGAAACCCTAAGAGTGCATCTTTCTAGTCTCAGATTTGAGTAACAGGAGTGTGGATGTTAACTAAAGTACTAAATCCAGTTTTGTAGCTTTTCATTGCTCATCATTCTTGATAATTATCCTTGCTTGTTTTTCAATCCTATTGAACCACTGTGTTGAGAATGGATTATGTTTATGTCATTCAGATTTTTTACACAAGGAGCAACTTAACAGTTAAAATGTTATAAATGAAATATTGACATTGGCAAAAACTTCTTTAACATGCCTTCACACCATAGGGTCAACATAACTCAGAATATTCCAAAATCATGCATATCAACAGATCAGTGGGTACACACCTTTAAATTTCCTGCACATTGGCCAATCAAGCAAGGAAAGAAGCCATCACAAACAAGTCATCCATTTGCCTTTAAGAAGAGAAGGGACTGGGGATGAAGATCAGATAAATTTTTCCAGTTAAAAAATTAGTTCCTACCTTCTGAGAAGTTGCAAGAAAATAAGTGAGGATCATTTTCAGCATCCCTTGTGATCTTTTGACTGGGATATTCTGTTTTTCCCCCCAACAAATCCCAAAACTGTTCCGATTCTACGCCTTCCTTTAGTGGTTTACATTGTACATCCGGCTGCAGACGATTGGCAAGTATATGTTTTGATTAATAAACAGTAATATATATTCTTTTTAAAATTGGCATAGTTCCCATGATGGGTAATGTGGCTTGGGTGAAATGACACCTGCCTGGATCAAACCCAGGACCCAGAACAAAGAGGCAATTCTATGTAGGCCAATGGCAAGTTTAGCAATAACCAGCATAGTTAACCATCTTCAACATGAAAAAAATATAAGAACTCCCACTTTTAGCTGCTTGTCTAACTTGAATATGTTGACCAAAAAAACTTTTTGGTCTTTTGATTTGTACAAATCAAAATTTTCATATTAAGTATATTTGGGAACATAACAGACCTTAATCAAATCCAGCATTCTCTCAACAAGCTCCTGGTCATCTGAAGTTGCTAAACCTCCAGACCAAATAAAAACAGTGGGCCCGCTATGAAATATGTAGCAATAAGTGGAATTCAAGGAGGAAGCAACCTGGTTGACAAAAGGAAAACATTGTAATTATTTAAATAAATTCTGTATTATATATAAAAAAGTTTAAATTGCCCATAAAAATATAGTGGGTAGAGGTAGCTTCTATAAACAGACAAGATGACTAACTGGTTCAACTTGTATAGCTTGCATATTGTCTGGTCCAGTGCCCTGGATGCGGAATAATGCAACACCATCCTCATTGTATGTCTCATCTGGAATTTCCTTCTCCGCAATGTAATTCTTGTATCCATCACTAAGTCCACCCTGATAGACAATTAAAATAAATTTCCAGTATTAAAATAATTATATTCATAAAAAGAAGTTTTTTCTTAGTTAACCCAATACCAAAATCCCACAAACCTTAAAAACAATACAGCTTTGCAGGATGGCATGAAATTGAATTGGTTCACTGCCTTCATAGATACGAGCCTTCAATTAATGACACACAGATACCATCAATAAGGATATAAGCAATGAGCATAAATAATCTCTCAACAAATTGAAAATAACACATTCAAAGAAAAATTACCTGGGAAGGAAGAAACTTCATTGACTCAACCATTTTGCTTGCTAGTGAAAGAGCTGAAGCTCTCT
>PYAF01002407.1:1268857-1306637 GCA_007407185.1 Glycine tomentella
AATTCACTACTATAGTTTTCAGCTCCAGGTGAATAATTTGCAGTCAGATTTTTAGCTTTCTTCTTTTTACATGAAAGAAATCATTATAAACACACATGTGCAAAAAGAAGTGGAACAAAGCTCTACAAGTATTCACCTCAACACTAGTCTTTCCAATCCATGTTCCTATAAGATGCTCTTCCTTATCTTCTCCAGGATATGAATATTGAAAGATGTAGCAATCTCCATTATAAAATTTTGACTGATCAGTGGCTGGAAGAAGAATCTTTTCCTGACCATTCACACGCCAAACCTGTATGATTATGTTAAAACTCTTGTTAACAGCAGAAACAATTAAGCAAGAGAAATGTAGTAGTAGCAGTAGTAGTACACTCAAATCACAATTAGTTCAACCTAATAGGGAGAAGTCTAAAGCATATCTTCTGAAACTCTCATGGGACACTATCTATCAAATCTTTAAGAAACAATGCAAAATATTGACCAACATATCCAAAGCATATCTTCACATTGTTGCCTCAAGTCTCAACCATAATTTTGACGTAAATTTCTTAAAAACTCAGTAAAAGGACTTAGTACTGCGGCAGTTAGGCCATGGTCCTAAGATATGGAAGCGTGAGTGGAATCCACAAGGATGCATGCATCTTTGGAGGTTATGATTAGAAGAGAAAGGGAATGCGAACAATTTTTGGGAAAAGCGTGAATCTGCCTTTGGGCTTGAAAAGGAAGTAGCATTCTACAACTATTTCTCTATGTTTTTCTTTTATCTTTGGTTAAATAAAAAAGGTGTTCCATATGGAGCTGTTTTCATTTTGGTCCTTACATGAAAAGATCTACATGTTGGTCCCTACATGGAAAAAAGTTTACAAATTGGTCCTTGCCTACTATGTACCCCATTGTCCGGAGGCTTTCAAATTGTACGCAGTCTTATCCTTGTAAATACAAAGAGGCTGTTTCCGGATTCAAACCCATGACCAACAAGTCACCAAGACACAACTTTACTGCTGTGCCAGGGCTCACCCAAAATTATAACAATGTTAAATGCCTATTGAGTTGGCAAAAGTTTGTTGAATTGATTCCTACTATAAGACAAATGTTTGACAACTCTTTGCAAACATTGAACACCATTATGAGTTCAGCAAATAGTAGGAAACTATTCATAAACACTTTTTCATATCGGAATCAAAATGTGGAGTTTTTCAAATAGGGACTAAAAGGAAAATGGTGTTAAGTATAGGGACCATACATTCATTGTTTCTGATATACTTGACAGTTAAGTATATCAAACATTTTCCATTTTTAGTAGTTAAATACTTAAATGCACATATTTCACTTGATGTGATTTTGCTGGTTTGCATTGTTTTTCATTGAATCCTTAAATCCTAACATAGTGGAATGTGGGGAATTCCTTGGACTCATAAATGTAATAGGGTATAACGCTGAAGAGTTTTAGTCGATACTTTAATGAGGTTACACCAAATACCAATAAGAGAAAAAGAAATCATTTTACAGTTGACCATATCCTAATTGAATTATTAAAAAAATGGCCTAAATAAGAATTTGGTCCCTATAGTTTCCATCTATTTGAGTTTTGGACCAATACCTTAGTAAAAAGAAACTATAGGAGGAATCAATCCTTCATGGAAAATAGGGACCAGTAGCTTAACAAGAAGAAACTATAGGACTAAAAGTCAAATGAGAGGAAAATATAAGAAATGAGACTTTCATGACAGGGATCAAAACCCAAATTAGTGAAAAATACCTATATAAACTATAGGAAGCAAAATCTCATTAAAATATTTAAAAAATATGATTATAATCTGATTAAGGACTAATATTTATAGCAGATAAATCACAAAGTAAACTATGGATCACAGATTATATTATTTATACATCAAATATGTGTAGGAACTAGGAAGTGTCACGCTGCCAATTCTACATTAAATCCCTTCAGGCCTCCCTAATTCTAGATTCCTTTCTCAGAAAATATTAAGCATCTATCAATTTGTTCTAAATCAAATCTAAAGTAGTCTAACACTCTAGGTTTCACAATCATACAATAGAATACAGCTTTTGACCTCTTGTGCATTCAACTGAATCGTATGCCTCTCATTGTGATGACTATCTTTGGGATGGGAGAAAGGTGGAGCATTATGGATACAGTGATTGTGATTCCAAAAGATTCTTTCATTGTAAGAAATCAATTAGATAGGGGATGTAAGACCACTAAAAAATTAAAAATATAATACCAACAAACGTTGCATCAAGAGATTTAAGTTTTGATGAATTGTTTATTGTAGAAACTAGTAGAGTACCTGCAAATGTCCTGTGCAATCTATGTGGGGTTGAGGTTCTTCTTTTTTTGGCTCAGATTTCACAAGACCCTTGACATCCAATCCTTGACGTTTTAGAAGTGCTAGAAAGTTACAAAAAAGAGGCAGAATTAGAGGAACATAATGACAGCCTGGCAAATGATGCTGGCAAAACCAATTTAAAGGTGAAGAAACATATTCAGTCCAATGACAAGTTCATAAAATTTAATTAAAACTACCTGCTACCTTGCCACGACCTTCTTCAGACATTGGTGCATGACTTGCCTGAGGCCAAGAATCAAACTTGGACTTGAACATTACTGTTTCAAATCCTTCAATTACACGAATTATATGGGACATTGGTCGACCAGTGCCCCTGATTAACTCCTGTTTTTTGGTCAGCAGCAACTCAAGTCATTAAAACTCACAGCAAATGCTCAACAATACAAAGAAAGAAACAAGGGATGTTACATCTGCTGCTCCACTTGCACTTTTTCTTTCATCAAGAGATGTGTTTCTTCCCATCCATGCAAAAACTTCCAACCCACAATCTAGAATATAACATTTGTTTGTGTCCAGAAATTCCTTTGCCAAAGAATCGATTTCAATAGGTTCTGCCTTACCATTGTCAACACTGGAAAAGTGATAATTTCATTATAACTAGAGTATTATAGAATCTTACATTTCGATATAATAAAAAATTTCATCTACATAATTAGCATTATTTTCACATCCTCAGAATTATAAACTTATAATAACTTTGGGCTAAAAGAATGGTAAATTTATAACAGTCTTACATTATTGATAAACACCAGAAGTTTGCAGAAGAAGGGCGATAAAACAATAAGTGAAAGAGTAAAATTAAAAACATATTTAAACAATAGAAAATTGTATCCAAATATCATTTTGGTAAAAAAAGAGAAAGGAATATACTGACTGTGCAAATATAAATGAAAATACTGACTGCAAATATAAATGAAAACATATTACCAAAGTAGCTTTGGAGGATGAGAATCAGCAGGCTTATCATCATCACTGACTGTTCTCCGTGGAAGAGGAGCAAAGCCCCCAAAGCAACCCCAGAATTCTCCACTTTCGGAATCGGCCATCAACTTTCCATCCTCTGCATGGGAATTCAAGCATATACATCCAGTTAATAATACTAAGCAATCATCAACTTTGAAACTGTAAAATGTACTTACACTTACCAATAGAAGCTATCTCACATTTCCCATCATGGTAGGTATCCTTGACATACTGTACAACTTCCAATGCTTTAGCCCTTTCTTGAATACTTGAATTGGAACCATTAAATTGGAAAATTTTGGACTCGGTATCCAGAATAAAAATATCATCATGGTTCAGTGAAGATCGAGCGAAAGTAATCTATAACCAACATAAATAGCTAATCAACAAGTAGAAAAATAGTGTTTACATATGTGGTGTCTGTATAGAGTATGCACAATAATAATATGCACGACTCAAACCTCAATGAGTCAATGGCAGAGGGATAAGGTCAAACTTGCCTCTTTGACATGTACCACATGTTTCCCTTTGCACACAAACAACCGTGTCTTATGTTCTTCAGCCTCAACATGTTTAAAACCTGAGGCAGCTCCACCTTCTTGAGGTATGATACATGGTTTGAAATAAGAGAGGAACCTTTCAGTTTCATGACCTTGTACTTCACGATACTGAACAGCCCGTCCTCCTAAAGCTGCATCCAAGTCTACTGTCTTGATGGCTGCAGCACCAGCTTCATCCTATTTTATAGTTATGATCATCAGTGAGAAAATGAACAGGAGACTATATTAAATATTAAACCAAAAACAATAGGAGGGGATAACAATATATAAACAGAAAAAATTACCTGACTGGTATCTTTACCAAGCCAATAATGGATATCATGACAAAGAGCACCACTTTTTGAAGCAGTTGTCTACATGGAGAGGATAAGGAAAAAGAAAATATTGATATTCATGAAAAGACACTAATGCATATATGATGCAGGAAGCAAAATAAACTTAAGAAAAGTAAAAACTACAGGATTAACAATTATCCACAAAAAATCAAATAACAAAGAATAACGTAAATCCAGCACATAAGTTGTACCGAGGAATATATTGAAATTTGAACAAAGATTTCATAAACTTATTTTTCGACACTAGGAAAATGAATCTTATGGGAAAGAACCAACAATCTCTTTTTAGAGAAACTCGTGTTCGTACACATTTGAGAGAAAATAATATATTTTGTAAATGCATACTATCATTCTTTTAACCATTCTGTATCAACAGGAGGCTAGCATTCTATTAATCATTTGGAAAATATTGCTTACCTTCAAGATCACATAGGAGTCCCCGTTGAAAAACTTCCCATAAGATGACTGAGGGATGGAAACTGGATTAAAATTCTCGATACGCCATATTTCCAATCCGCTGTATATGGTTAAGGAGAATAATGCAGAAGTACAGGAAAAAAATATATGCATAAAATCAATCCAAACATAGAACAGAACCTAATGAAGCAGCAACATTGATTGAATTATGTCATCATGAAAATATGACAATTGTAAACAGCATGATATATTATTATTGTTAGCTAGTGCAGGATACGCCTTTTGTCCAGCTCCCTTGAAAGCTGGATCCAGATCTCTCATAGAAATGGACATACTGCTCTTCTACTATTTGTCTTCCACAACCTAGCTTGAATATAGGAAACAATTACCCTGAAAGGAAGCCCTGTAGAAAGGAAAGATCTAAGTGATCTGTGGTGGGTGAAAAAAGTAAACGTAAATGCTTTCACTAACTTTTTTCAACTAGGAAAATCTGTCTCAGAATAGCTTTATTTGGACAGATTGATTTACAGATTATACAAGAGGTTACAATTGATGTGCTCAACTCAAGAATTGTCAATCACAAAAGCCAAAAAACTAATTTACATGTGTTCATGTTCCACAAGTTATGACATGTATGATGTATCTCCAGCTGCAGGAATAGGAACACGTTCTTTAGCATGTCAGCTACTATGTACTCACTAACAGCTGTTTAAAAAGAATGCATGAGCATACAAATAAACAATGAAACCTCTCTAGCTTGCTGCTGCCTTTAAAATACTACCTAATATCTAGTTGGTATAAGCTTAAGGTGTTCCAATCATTCTTTTTCTGTTATCGATTATCTTATCTTACCTCATATTTTCAATGAAATTCCTTTAGCTTTAGAAATTGCGTTCTCAGTGATCGTATTATGACTCCTCTTTAATGCTGGCTGACTTAAAACATTTAGTATCACATTTATTCAAAAGAAAACACACATACAAATCCTCACAGGTGCATGCAGTAAAGACAATGTACAGAATTGGGCCAAAACACGTAACGCAAACAGAAAATAATAATAGGAGGGAGAATTTGGGGAAATTGTCAGCTAAAATAAACTAAAAATGGGGAAAATGTCTGCAATACATAATAAATTCATGTGTGAGTCTCCATATGAATGCAAGCATAACAAATTGCAACCACCTAAAATCCGCAAATATATAAAAATAAACTTTACAATTTTCAAACTTCGATATACTCTATTTAAACAACATACCAATAAAAAATAAAACAAAATCCAGAATAAAAAAAGAAGATAATATACACTGAAAATGAATCGCAATCCAATTTCCAGGCCTTATACCTAGAAATTCCAAAATTCAAGAAATCGAGAAGGAGAAAGGAAAAAAAAAACACTCAAAACCGACCTAAGGAAAGCCAAAAGAGTAATAAGAAAATAAAAAAATAAAAAAAAGGAAAAGTGATCCATTAAATTCAATTCAATTTCATTGATACGAAAGTCCCTGTCCTCGGACCTCTTTCAGGTACCATTTTCTTGTCTTCAATTAATGTTCAACTACAGTGTCAATGCCTTCAAATGCGACGTGAGACTTGAGAATTCGGATGAATTGCGTAGTTGTAAATGAAACATAGTTTCAAAAATACAAATAATAAGAGCATGAATTGGATTTCAAAATGTGGGGGCGAAGGTGAAACAATTAATGAACAACAGATAAGTAGTACCTTGTTACCAATGAATGAATCACCTAAGCGAGAATGTTCATTTTCGTTTCTTCGTCTTTGAATTTAGTGGGTAAAAAATACCGAACATGTATGTAAACGCGTTTGTTTATTTTCCTTCCAACTTTTATTTCTGCGATTCGGTTCTAGATATTTTTATTTTGAAAAATAAAATAAAAAATGGGCTACTGAAATTTAATTTTGTTATTGTTATTGTTTCTTAGTTAATTTTAATTTTGAGGAGAAGAGAGAAGAGGGTGAAGGAAAGTTGCGAGAAAGACTGGTGAATGGCTGGACCTCCGCATTGTTAGGATTAGACGAAAAAAAGAGATAAACAGGGAAACTTAAGAGTTACCAGCCAATGCCAATGTTGTTATTCATATCGCAATGCAATTGCCATGAATGAGTGCCTACTAAAAAGTGCCAACCATCTCTTTCTATATTTATTAATAGGTATTTTAGCAAGCATTGCACAATATTAATATTTTTTATATAATTATAATATAAAAAATGCATTGCACAATATTAATATTTTTTATATAATTATAATATAAAAAATACATTGCAAAATATTAATTCCTTTTAAATAATGAATTATTTCTCCTACGTTCACAATCTTGCTTGTGAGTTAGTTGTTTATCTTCACATTATCAAAGTCTCATTTTTTAACAATTATACAAGAACATATCATCGATACATTTTATCTCTCTTTTCTATCATATTATAAATTTTATAATACTTATTTTCTCTATTTTTTATTTTATTTCTAGGTGTCTTATACATAAGGTATTTTTTCCTTATTTTTTATATGAAATGATGATCTCTAATCTTTCTAAAGAGATGTAATCATTAGATATAATATTTAGATCATTTTTCTCACTAATAAGAAAGACTTTTCATTAGATAATGTTTTTTTCCTCATATTTTTCTTGGATTCTATCCTATCATTATGGGCTATTCCAACCTTACGATATCTTTTCAAGAATTTGTACTATAACGGCTTGCGACCATAGCTTTGCAAGAATGCAAGTTAGACCTTTGATGCGAGACTAAAAGTTTTGTGATTTTTTATGACTTTTTTCCTTTATGCTCACTCATTTCTCTTATTTTAATAACATTGGCTTCAAATTAACTATGTAGTTATCTCTCATCTGAGCATGAAGACGTGAAACCAAAAGAAAGATAAAATGAATAATAATATTTGAACATTTCGTAAATTTAAGCATCTCATCCAACATTCTCTCACTTCTTTTTATCTTTTTTTTTTCTCGTATATTATATCTATAATATTTCCCTTTTCTCTTTATCGTTAGGTGTAGAATAAGATTTTGGATGTCTAAATATATTTATCCAAAAAGAAAATAAAGAGAGAGAAAATAAAAATTATAAAAAGTAATATATAATTAAAAAAAAAAGGAAGAGAGAGATGAGATGAAAATGATATTAAGAGAAAATTAGTGCATATTTTGTATTTAATTATCGACAATATAAAATGAAGTCGAATATGGAAGAAAAAATCATATGCATGTGTATAGTAATGATATTATTTAGGTTAGTGAATTTTTTACACGTGTGACACACTAAATAAAAAAAAGGATTTCAGTTATCTTTATTTAAATTTATTTTTTATTTAATTATAAAAATAGGCTTAAGTGCTAGCTAGTCAAGAATGTGATAATTTTTACTTTTTTATATCTAATTAATATCACAAATTCATCTTGTATGTGATTTGTTATTTTATTTAATAAAATTAAATAATTGAACAACATTTAATAAGAATACATCATTTTCATAATATAGAATATTTTATGTAAACTATCCTGATACTCCTCATATTTGATCAAATTATATAAAATATTCCTGTTTTTTTTATTCCTACACAAATCATGAATAGCTTCCTGTTTGTTTCAGTATTCTCATGATTTTTATAAATAACAATTAACAAGTAATATTTGTTAATAAGAAAAATCTCATGATTTTGACTCAATGTCCTCGTAAAAATGTTTCTTAAACGCATCCATATGCTCCACTTGCAGACCTAAACAAACCAGTAAAGATCCATCCTCATGTGGACCAGGAAGAAGCACAAAATCTCCATCGAAGTCATGCGATGCTGGACTCATATAAACCTCCTTCCCCCACCCAAAATCAACGCCATAGATCGGCAACGTCAACCAACTAACCACAGCCAGATTAGGGTTCCCATAAAAAGGCAGCTTCTTCTCACTCTCTATTACATGAAGATCTTGATGGAACCTTCTCAAATCCTCCTGGTTTTTCAAGAACTCAATCCCCGACCTCACGTACTCATCACTAACCCTCTCAATAGCCTCTCTTATTCTACTTGACGCATACCCTAACGGCTTTGACACCAAATCACCCGCAAGGCTAGTAGCAACACTGTCCAAAGTTGCATTCCCAAAATACCCTTTTGGCAAAGGAGGTTCCATGCGACTTCTCGAGTCAACGATAACAGTAAGCGTTGTTGGTTGGTCCTCTTTGTGCCCTCTTGCCTTACATGCACTTCTCCATATGTGACCAGCTATAGCCTCGTAACGGCTGTAACTACCATTACCATAGCCGCCATAATTTGCTCTCTTTTTCAATGTCTCAACTTGTGTTTTGCTCAGTTTGAGGGTAACCATTGCGGTCTTCTTGTTTCTTTCCTCCGTGTTCTCCGTTTTTCCGAGCAACAACGGAGGCTCATCAAACTCCGTGTGAGAGTGACACCTTGCTAGTGGCACCGATGGTGGGACCCCGGCATGCAGCACTTTCCGATCATGAAACGGCACCGTTTGTAAAGGCTCGCCGCGTGCAAGCCTTGCCCACTCACTAATGAAGTGTAATGCACTCGGTCCATCCACAACCGCGTGTGAAATTGTTATGCCGATGCTAATGCCACCACACTTGAAGTTAGTTAGTTGAATCAGAACCAAGGGCAAGTCGTGAATTGGGAGAGTGTAGTCTACAGTGGGGACAAGGTAGTTGTATTCTGAAGAGGGTGAAAAGTCATCACCGAGATCTTCAAAACTTGATGAGGATTCAGCTTCATTGAATTGAACTCCCATGGCGTTGCAATCAAGTTCTAAACGACCATTGTTTATCCAGTGTAAACGACCGGCTAATGGATAAAATGGCACTAGGACTCTGCTTAATGAGTCTTTCAAGGTGGAAGCAATGCTGTTGTTGTTGTTCTCTTGGGTGAGCAAGTTTTGCAAGGGAGTACGGTAGAAGTAGATTATGGGGACGTGAGTTACTTTTCCTGTTTGATCCCATTCAGATAAAGATACGCGTCCGCACCATGTTGTCTCTATAGGCTTCATAGTGTAACAAGCTTTCAAGGTCACTGGCATGTTTGCTTTCTCTCACAGGAATTAATGCGCCGGGATCAAAGGTTTTTGAAATTGAATTAATGATTCAAGAGGTTCATTAATATAAATATATCCGTCTCTCTCTGATCAGGAAAATAAAAAAAAGTAAAACGTTTGTTTTTTTACTCTAGCTAGGTTGAAGTGAGTTCCTCACGGATATATCAATGGGATTGACACAGTCCTTAATGTTTTTTTTCTCTCTCTCTCAAACTCACACCAGGAATTTGATGCTTGATATTCACATACAGCTATATGTCAATTTATAGGCATTTTTGGTTACAATATAGAGACAACATGAGGAAGTAACTTATCAAGTGGTATAAGGACACTGATAATAATAATAATAATAATAATAATAATAATAATAATAATAATAATAATAATAATAATAATAATAATAATAATAATAATAATAATAATAATAATAATAATAATAATAATAATATATATACATATATCCAGGACACTGATAATTAGTTTGACCGTTTTATATCTTATTATATATTTTTTTTAACTAAAATATTTTTAGTCAAAAATCAATAATTAATCCTTTAAAGTATTGAGATCTAATTAAAGAATTAACTTCTTCTAGAATTAATACCTCTTTTTTTTTATAAATACAAGTTAAAATCAAATTCATTATTACATTTTTAAAAAATAAGCATTTATTAATTATGTCACATCGTTAATTGTTCATATTATATTATTCTTATAATGTAAACCACTTAACTTTGAAGGGTCCAACTAGAAAAGGGAGGGGCCACAATGACAAACGCAACTTGGTATCGGTAAATATCTCCGTAGCTTGATTTAATTACTCATACAGTTACCTCCTTGTATTATTTTAAGCATCTTTTTGTAAAACTACTCAACTTTTAAAGATTTCGTAAATAATCTGTTATTTAGTCAACATTTTTTTTTTCAATTACGTATCTGTAGCAAATCAATATTTAATAGAAAAACACAAATACTTTTATCATTGGAAATGGTGTAAAGACCTTTTTCTTGCAATGCTAGTGACAAAGCATCAAATTCATGGCCTTTACCACCTTCCAAAAGCCACATAATATGCTAGCAGCAACTAAAATATCTTCATCTTTGAAAAAAAAATACTTTTCATCAATCCAGGAACAATTAAATCAAACAGTGACTGACCCGGTGAGCTAACTTCAGAAAAAATAACTATAAAAAAATCAGATTTACATATGATGTATAAACCCATCTAATTAACAATAGGATCGATATCATTACAAGTGCAAACAAAATCAATTTCATGGCCCCTTGTATTTTCAGCACACTTAAGCATATGATTAATAACATACAACATCAACATCACTTTTAACTTTTAATTCAAGTTAATTAAGATCGGTGATAAATAAATTTAATAATAAATCGAAAAAAAGACCAAAAAACAAGAAAGAGAGATGAAAAAAAAAGAAAAATAAACTAAAATAAAAGAAGGGTGAAAAGAAGATGAAGACAATAAAGAAGAAAAGAACTAAAAAAAAATAATCGACTCAAACATAAACATATTAATGAGTTTAACCCTCTATTAAATTTATAATTTTTTTTTCACTTCGTCCTAAGACACGTTAGGTCTTGCTTAACTACCTCTTTTTCAAAGCATATTATTATGTTATATAAAACACACAATTAGGAGGAAAATTGGATAGGGAGAGAAAGAAAATATGATTAGGAATTACCTCATTTATGATCACCATTTTAAGTGGCATGATGATGTGCTGTTGTATAAGAAGTAAAACAGTTATTTTTAAACTCATTTCATGTTTTGATCATTCATATATTTTGTTTTCTATTTTTCTTAATCATCATAATAAAATGCTTTCTGCAACATATGACAGTGATCAATATACCAAATTTCAGATAAAAGGGTACCACCAAAAGCTTAACAACGTACTGTTGCATATTTCTTCAAATATCAAATAGACTGTATCATTCCACGAAGTGAAATGTGACCATTTTCTCACAAGATTTTCCAAACCACTTCGCTCGTTCAGTGTCCAAGCCCTCCATAACATGCATGTTCATCAACCATACAATTAATTAAGCACTTTTGGAACATGCATGCATTGTGTCAAAAGTAATTTTTAGCGATGTGAAAGTCAAGATCGAGCAACGGGTCGAGCCATTAATTAGCTATTAATGGTGGAAACTAACAGCGATGCAAATACAAGGAGTGTCATCATATCCAATACTCGTTGAGGAATATTAAGATAAAATCGATGGAGGAACAAGCCAAAGTTTGTACATCAAAAGCACGAGATTAGAGATGGTTGTGACTAACATCAATATTGAAGACAAGAGTTGATAAAGAGATTAAGGATAAAATTTGGAAATTTTAAATTAGGAAGGAATTTTTTGGAGAACAATTTAAATATGTAATTTTAAATATTTAATTAGAATGATGTTTTAGATAAAAAAAAATGAAAACCAATTAAACAAGGATATCTATATTCTTTATTATTGCTATAGGTAAAAACCACTACACGATAGCATAAATAATGGTTAAGAAATAACCAATAACATTCATATGTAATTAAATTAATTTCTCCTCATCTTATTTAGTTAGGTTATTTTAAGTTGATCGAGAAGCTGTACTACGTGTTGCAAATTGTATATGCTTGCTGCATGCATGAAAGGTCTTTCTCCTATTTATCAATCTTGGCATGATTCAGACAGATTAATGTCTTGATAAAAATGCTTCTTAAACTTATCCATATGCAGCTCTTGAAGACACAAAGCAAGCAGCACAGACCCCTCGCCATCTGGACCAGGAAGAAGCAAAGAATCTCCATCGAAGTCATGTGTCCCGGGACCCATATAAACCTCTTTCCCCCACCCAAAATCAACGCCATAGATAGGCAACGTTAACCAACTAACCACACCAAGATTAGGGTTCCCATAGAAAGGACCCTTCTCACTCCCTATTGCATATAGATCCTGAAACCTACTCAAATCCTCTTGATTCTTCAAGAACTCAATCCCCGTCCTAACGTACTCATCAGTAACCCTCTCAATCGCCTCTCTTATTCTACTACACGCATACCCTAATGGCTTTGACACCAAATCACCAGCAAGGCTAGTAGCAACAGTGTCCAAAGTTGCATTCCCAAAATACCCTTTTGGCAAAGGAGGTTCCATGCGACTCCTCGAGTCAACACAAACACCTAGCGCGGTTGGTTGGTCCTCTTTGTGCCCTCTTGCTTTGCATGCAGTTCTCCACACGTGACCAGTCACACTCTCATAACGAGTGTAACCACGTGAATGACCACCAACGCTGTTACTCTCATTCGCTGTCTTTTTCAGTGTCTCAACTTGTGTTTTGGTCAGTTTGAGCATAACCACTGTGGTTTTCTTCTTCCTTTCTTCTGTGTTGTTGGTTTGGCCGAGCAACAACGGAGGGTGAATGAACTGATCCTTGTGAACACGACACTCCGTTAGTGGCAGCAGAGGAGGCTCTCCGGCACGAAACACGTTCCGGTCGAATAACGGCGCCGTTTGAAGAAGCTCACCGCGTGAAAGCCTTGCCCACTCACACAAGAAGTGCAATGCACTTGGTCCATCCGCAACAGCATGTGAAGTATTTAAGCTAATGCTAATGCCACCACACTTGAAGTTAGTTAGTTGAATGAGAACCACGGGCAGCTGGTGAATTGGGAGGGTGTAGTCTACGTTGGGGACAAGGTTGTTGTATTCTGAAGAGGGTGAAAAGTCACCGAGGTCTTCTAGGGTTAGTGAGGATTCAGCTTCAATGAAATGAACCCCCATGGCATTGCAGTTAAGCTCTAAACGACCCTTGTTTATCCAATGTAAACGACCAGCTAGTGGATAAAACGGCACTAGGGCTCTGCTTAATGCGTCTTTCAAGGTGGAAGCAATGGTGTTAACGTTGTTGTCTTTGTCTTGTGAGATGGGACGATAGAAGTAGATTGTGGGAACGTGAGTTATGGTGCCTATTTGATCCCATTCAGATAAAGCTACGCGTCCACACTTTGTTGGTTCCATGGGCCTTACGGTGTAGCAGCCTTTGTAGGTTACTGATGACATTTTTGCTAGCTCTCTCTCACACACGAGTTAATTCGGTTTTTGAAAGTGAATGAAGAGGCTCTTCATTAGAGGTGTCTTATTATAGTTATAGGTCTCTGATTGGGACAATAATGAAAAATGCAAAGTGTACTTTTTCACTCTGCCGCAAATTCCGAGTTCAGTTAGTCGAAATGAATTCCTCGTGATGGTTGGTTGTTGCGTGAAAAGCAAAGCAAAGCAATGCAATGCAATGCATGCACGCTTGAACAAGTATAGACTCGCTGAACCATTTGGGTTAGGCAAAAATTCTCCCTATGTTTCTAACCTGTAAGTATGTCCACTGCTATGCATGTACACTCTGATATGCATGCAAGCAAATTCATGCTGGACACGAAAATACTCTTGATTCTTAGATATTTAGTAGGCTAACATGTAAACAACATAATTTAAAATATTCTCTTAAAAAAACAATTTTTTTTAGACAGACGAAAAGAAAACATAATTTTAAATATATGAAAACGCATCAAATTATGAGTCCCAAGGACGACCATGCATCTCCATGAACCGCTCACTAGATACACATTTGACGAGAAATTCTTAGGTGCACCTGGAGCAAGACATTTTTCTTGCTCTGTTCCATTCCTTATTTGTCATGTCAATATTGTGGGTCATTGTTGTTTTCTACATTAATGACAATTTTTTATTTTTCTAGGTACATTAATGACAAATTTTAATTTTTTTAGGTAGATTAGTGACATTTTTTATTTTTTCTAGGTAGATTATTGACATGACAAATAATAAATGAAACAGAACAAGAAAATGTCTTACTCCAGATGCACCTAAGAATTTCTCCACATTTGACATTACTTTAAGAATGAGGTACACATATGTAAAATAACTCATTGATATGCGTGTGTATGCGCGCGTGAGAGAGAGATATTGGTTGCAAGGATATCATACGAACTGTTCAATATTCTTCAACATTCAATTGACTAATCTGACTGTCCTTGTACATTGGTTTACCACAGACTACGTACATTCACTAGCTAGTTACCCACCTTAGCATGCATTTTTCGTATTGATATGTACGATGGATTGTTAACTTTCATAATAATTATTTATTTTTTCATAATATACAAAATCTCAATGAATGAATAAGAGAATTAAATTTAAGTTAAATGAAAAATATTTATATATCTCAATGATTAATTTCATAAATATTTTTCTATTAATTGACTTTCGCTTGCTAAACATTTCTTTTAATGATATTTTAAAACTATTTAATAATGCAGTAAACATATAAAAAAATTAGAGAAAATTGTTGATATATTATCTTTTAAGTAACATCGTCTTTAATATAATTTTTATTGATAATTAAAAATTGTTAAAATAAATTAATTTTTATGTTAAAAAAATTGTAAAATCATGACTATATAAAATCTATAAAATTCCATGAATTTTAAGTAATAATAAAGATGATAGATCAAATTAGACAGTGTTACTCTATAAAATTACATCCAATCTATAGATTATTACAAAGCAAATTTTTAATTTAAATAATTAAAATATTTAAAAATTGATGTTATTATATATAATTTTATAATTATATTAAGCATAAACTTGAATTTTATAATAAATTGAAAAATATATTAGCATGCATTTGTTCATTCTCAAACTTATATAGTTGTTGTTGATAAGCTAGTCAATATGGCTTTTAGCATTATTGAAACTTACCAAACGGGAGGAGATTTCATCTCAAATTTATATTTTCTTGTTTTTTTGTACGACAAATTTTTATTTTCCATTTTTCTTAGTACATGATATAAGGACATGTTTTGTCCATTCTATTTTATATTACATTAGTTTTCGTTTAAAAATCTTATTATATATTTTTTAATAATTTAATTATACATATACATAAATCAAAGTTACATATTTTAATTATTTAAATTTAATAGATTACTTTGTTGAAGATAATTAATTTGTTCATTATTTTTTATAAATAATTATAAAAAATAAACCAATCAAATAATCAATTAAATCAAATCAAATTAATTATATGATTGATTAATTAAAATTAACTAATTGATTATCACAAAAATATGTTAAAATTATTAGATATATTAAGATATTAAAAATCGAATAATCATTATATATTAACAGTTTAATTTTGATGTAAATAACATTGATCTAATTGTGAGGATAGAAATAATAAATATGTGATGATAGCAATTTTTGTAAGGAAATTATGAGGATGGAAATCCCTAATTCCCAATTTATTTAATAAAGTGATAAATATATGTGAAACGGTGGTGTGTGGGTTTTAGGGTTTTTGTCGCTGTGAAAGGATGGCGTCGAGACCAGAAGTGATTGCGCCGCCTGAGATTTTCTACGACGATGCCGAAGCTCGCAAGTACACCTCTTCTTCCCGTATTGTTCAAATTCAGGTTTTCCCTTTCTTCTTCTTCTCATTACCAATTCAATTTTCTTTCTTTCTGAAATTCATTCATTAATTAATTCCTCTATGCCAAACAGGCGACGCTGTCAGAGAGAGCTCTTGAACTACTTGCTTTGCCTGATGACGGCGTTCCTAAATTACTCCTTGATATCGGTAATTTAAATTTTAATTCAATTTAACTATTCTCTCTCGCTTTTGTGGAATTTTAATGGCTTACGGATGATCGACGTAGGTTGTGGATCGGGACTTAGTGGTGAGACAATCTCAGAGAATGGACACCATTGGATTGGGCTTGATATTTCAGCATCAATGCTTAGTATGTTATGTTTTGAAATGTTGTTTGTTATTGCTATCTATTTTGAATTTTTATATATATTTTGCTAATTTTATTTATTTTTCTTAAACTTGTAAGATGTTGCGGTGGAGCGAGAGGTTGAGGGTGACCTTTTACTTGGTGACATGGGTCAGGTATATCTATACTATTCACCTTATTTCTGCTTAATCAGTATTATTGCTGTTGCTATTGCTGTTCCAGCTCAATGTTATCGAGTTCTAATTTATGGTATAAACTTATAATACTCTTCTGTGTGTGTGTTTTGGTCATAATGTTTGTGTGCGATGAATGAGTTATTATTGACAAAATAAAAATGACATCCATGCTCTGCATCTTGCCTTACTGTTTTTCTGTCACTTTGTCATTTGGTTTCAGGGTCTAGGAATTCGTCCTGGAGTTATGGATGGGGCCATCAGTATATCTGCTGTTCAGGTTTGTTTTCAATATATATGACTAAATCAAACTAAAATAGATTGTTACAGAATGAGCCCCATGTTAAATGTGAAAAATAAAAGAACTGAATTTGGGCAGAACGCATACAGCGTGAATGAAATGATAAGGGGGGTTATTATATGTGAATAAGTATTCTTCTCTACCAAGTTTTATAGGGAGCATCTCATTTTCATTATTAATTCCGTGGACATTTATATGACGAGGCAAACTTTCATATGACAATGCAGTGGTTATGCAATGCTGATAAATCCTCTCACAACCCTCGATTAAGATTGAAGTATGTTTCTTTACTTGTTTATTGTATTGCTTTTTATTTTTTCTATTTTGGGTCTCTTTATCTCTAAGCGTGTGGAAACATGCACAGTTCTGTGCTTCTTTGCATCTCACACTAGTGAAATTCAATAATTCTGGAACCTATCTCTTTTTCTCTGTTTCTCTAATAACATAATCTCAATTTCTGGTGTAGGGCCTTTTTTACATCTCTATATAAATGCTTATCAAATGGAGCTAGAGCAGTATTTCAAGTGTATCCTGAAAATATAGACCAACGTGAATTGATTTTAAATGCTGCAATGCATGCTGGATTTGCTGGTGGTATAGTGGTGGATTTTCCACACAGGTACAGTGAATAAATCTTATAATATTACTATGGCTCGTTTGTTTCATAAAAATAATATGCTGGAAATAAATAGTCTATTTTTTTTCTATCAGTCAGCACAATTGTTTTTTAATTTTTGTCTTCTAGTGTTTGGTAATTGGTAGGTGCGCTATAATAATAGTTTTTGGTCAACAGGGTCATGTTATGTACTAGCAATCTCAATTTGGTAAAAAATATTCATGAATTATTTTTACCTTTAACCAAGATAACATACAAGAAACTCAACTTTTGTCCATTGTGAAACTCAATTTTGTCTATAATCCTCCTATGTTTTCGTGTCACTGTATGTTTTTGCTTAGCAATATTTGTGAGAATTTATTGAATATCTCAAAATGAATCATCTTAACCTGTATACTCTCTTCATGAAAATATGCAATAGCTGGGGTGGAACCATAAGATATTTATTTAGGTAGCTAAATTATAAGATTAATGTGATTCCAAAAAAAATCAAGGCATAGCAATATTAAAGGCAAGTCTAAATTTGACAGCTTTTCATATTCTGGAAAAAAGAAAAAAAAAAAAACTAAACTCAAAATGATAGACAAAAATGTCCAAATATTCTATCAAATAAATTTTTGGGTAAGCCAGTCATCTTATCTTAGCTACTCAAGCTTAAAAACGTTACCTCTAGAAAGTGTGATATATCTGGACATTGTTGATTCACGCCTCACATATAGTTATACATTTATCACCAATTATGTGCACTAATAAAGGAAAATTATATTTGACTGTTGGGGTGTAGTGTTTTATTTGATGTGGTTGTTATATATGATTTTTTTTGAGAAGCATCATTTTGCCTAGCCTTCTTGAGCATGGTGTTTCACTAACTGGAGAACAATTGTCTTATGATAGTTCTAAGAAGAGGAAGGAGTTCCTTGTTCTCACTTGTGGTCAATGCTCAGTAAATGCATCCATTTCCAAAGGTAAAAATGAAGATGGGGAGAGTTGCTCTGATGACGACAGTGAAGTTGAAGAAAATCAGACAGTGAGTGTTACCACATTTGTGAATTCAATTTATACAATGAGTTCTTTAAAAAAATAATCTTCCCAAAAATATGGCTTTCTTTACAAAGCACCTGGTGTTAATTTTTGCTTTATTTGAGTAGTTGGTTGTATTCATAGATCACTACCTATATTCCAGATTTTGGAAATACAAGATGTGGACAAGTTATGTAAATGCCATCTTTACCTGTCATTGCTCTCAAGCTTATGTCTAGTTTACTTATCAGACAAAATAAAAATACTGCAGGTATGTATATCAGACAGGCATAGACCCCGGAAGAAACAGAAAAATAATAAGGGTGGTAAGGGAAAGGAATGGTTACTAAGGAAGAAGGAGCAGATGAGAAGAAGAGGAAATGTTGTTCCTCCAAATACCAAGTACACAGGTCGAAAACGGAAGGATCGCTTTTGATTTTGTCTGGCATTTGCCTCAGGGTCGAGAGTATAAAAGGCTAGCCAGATTTATTATTTGTTAATGGGCGTTACCAATTGCATCTTGCTCGGGTCTTGAAGGCTACTCATACATGCACGTTCCTGCAGTTAAATGTGAGGCGCACAATTCCAGAATACAAGTAGCTTTTCAGGTTGAGTGGGTGATTATAGTTGTGTATCCATTTTACTTTTTTAGTTTTTTAAATAGAATCTTACTGTAATTTTTCTGGTTTCACATTTATCATACTAACTAATACCTTCTGGATGTAGCTATTACAGTAATGGAATCTTACTGTAATAATTATTTGAATTGATTGGAAAACAATAGATATTTGCCATATCATTACCAATACAAATGATTGATTTTGATTATGTAAATGATTAATTGTATTATTTAAATAAAACTAAAATCGATGGAATTTCACTTCATAATTTTTTTTGACTGGATGGTGCTCATCCTTTCATAAATCAAGTTCATAATTAAAAGTTAGAATTTCGGCGGCGAGGAATTGGCGGGTAGAGAATGGGTAACGGTCTTAGTATTTCCTTGGGTTATAACTCATTACATATAATTTGAAGAGGTCGAATCCTGAATAATTAATATTTAAGTTATCTTATTTTGTCAATTCAATTTAAATGGTAAAGCTGAATGCCTTGTTCATGTCAAGCTCATAAATATTAGAATGATCCTATTTAAATATTAAACAATAAAAATAGCTTACGATGAAAATAAAATCACTTCAGCATGAACGTTCTTTTACTTAAAATGTGTTCATGCACCAATAATAATTCTGTTATTTTGGGCATAACGCCATTCTTTTACCTCGAGCTTCAAGCTTTTACCAAGGATCAGCTACACAACATGTTAACGATGCCACAGCCTGATATCAGGGATCTTCGTCCGAACAAATGGAGCATTAAAACAGCCACCATTTAACTTGATCGTGCTCAAATAAATCAACATTCAAACCACAAGAAGGACGAGAGAGCAGATATTAAGGAGACAAACCCCCAGCCCTTTCCTATAGAAAACGACAGTAAAGATGAGAACATCTAGTAAATTTACATGACGAAGGATTTCCTTCCAAGCAATTATACGAACCAATTTACTTAAATGACATCATTACATTAAGTGCACAACATAGTATGCACACGCTGATGTTTCTTGAAGCCATGAATATGGGAACTATCAAGGTGCAGCAGATATGAAGCCACAGTAGCACTCGTTTATTCAATGGGAAGCCCAAAGATCAAATATCTCGTCTGTCTCCTGTGACACAACAGAAATACAAGTTAGTTGTTGTGTTTGCAGGGAAGCATTGTGCAAGACCTTTAGTGTCATCATGATCCAGGTGTTTGGTTCTCTGCATGCAAAATAAAGGGATAAGAAAGCATAAAAGGAGGACTCTTACACATTATTTCGTATAGGGGAAAGAAGACAAAACAAAAATAGAGAACAAAAATAGGAGGTAAAAAAAAGGCATTTTCTCTCTCCTTTTGGAGAGTAAAACTTAGGAGAAAGAACTTTCTAGGAGAGTCCCGCCAAAATATCCTCTTCCCTCCTTATGTGAGATAATATGTTTTTAAAACCAGATTGGTTATTGAACCAGCAGTCGAGACACTAATTTAAGATTCAATGGTTCAACAGAAACATAATATAACTTTATAACATAAAAATAAAACAAAACATTTTATAGGTTCTAATTAACATTCAAAATACACACAAGTCCAAATCAAATATAATATTTTAAGTCTAATAGCCTGTTTAGTTCTAGTGACAAAACGCACGTCTCCTTTTCACATCAAAGTAGAAGTTAGTCTATATAGTTTATACAACGTTGGTATTCCAATCAACAATGGTATAAAAATTTAAAAGTAAAAAAAAAAAAAAATGCAACTAAAGTATTTGAAGTTCTCCTGTAGTGTCTGACATGGATACATATCTGATATTACTATTTACATGTGTCCATGATACTAAGAATATTAATTGGAATTTTAGGATTTTCAGGTAGCAATATGTTTTATTAATCCTCTCACCATCTTCAGTTGAAAATAACAACATTCCCATGTCATGAAAAATGCTAATGTTTAAGATAATAACATCCCCAGGATGAAGATAATCCCAAAGCCTCTGAACAGATGCTGTCCATTCCCACAAATAAGTTTAATCCACATCATCAATGTTTCTACTGGAGACCCCCAACCAGAAAGATTAAAACATTATTATTTTATCACACTATTTAGTTCTTCAATATACCAAAAATGAGTCAATGCCACTTGACAAAGCCCAAACATATTTTCTCGAGCACACCCACTACCTCATTATTATTACTAGATGAATGCAGTCACGCTTTATGTAAACTAGGAGACTAGGAGTACACACCTTCTCCAAGTAGCTGTTCAAACCGAGCCACAATGTGTTTTCCGTAAGTATATGTTTTCAAAGCATGAGTGTTAAGTCTTACGCGAGAAAGTAATGTTGCTCGCTGATTTTCAGAACAGATCTCAAGAACCTTTTGGATCACATAATTTGCAAATTGGTCTTTCATCATTGTCTACAATGAAATCAAGCATGGTGTAGTAAGCAAGAGTACAAACCCCAAAATGCATGGGTCATACCAATTATAAAATGAACCTATTAATAATAGCATAATTCACATTACATGTAAAGAAGAACTTTCTACCATTGTAATAATTTGGAAGACCTCAACAACACTAAATATGACATAATAATCATAATATATGGAAGGATCAATAATTCCAGCTCATAATTAATATAGAAAAAGGATCTTAGAGTAGTTTTAGTGTCTCAATCAACTATAAAATGAAACTTGAAAGACTCTAGATCGATCAAGTAAAACAGCAAAAACAATATCCATAAAAGCCCGCCACTAGACATCTAAGTACAATATTTTCCAGTTTTAGGTGACCATACACATGCCCTCTTAAACAAAGATCCAGAAACAAGCAAATATGCCTTCATTGTCATGTGCAGGTGTAATTCAGAAACGAGTAACCCACTCATTTGCATTGTAACAGCTACCTTCCTCTTCCTGTGAAGCAATATGTCTGGGATTCTCCATTGAACCCCGGGTATCTCAGAACACATTTTAGATGCAGAAATAAGGAGGCTAAGATTTGACAGTGGTGTCATTTTTAAAGTTCACTGGTGTATTTGGTTTGAAAGGAATACCAATGACCACTTTTCAGTGCTTTCAGTGCTCTGCTCGTGGTTGTTGCAAGGAAGTCTATATTACTCATATATGTAGAGAGATTGTACAGCTTTGTATTTTAAAGCTATTTTAAAGCTATTTGTAATGCTGTTTTCTTCTCCCCCTACCCCCTCCTTTCTTTTGGGAGGATTTTTTGCCTTCCCCCAATTGAACTTTCTTGAACATTGTCTTCATTTCTAATAATATTTTTATCAGAAGAAAAACAAGCAAGCAAAACTCTAATCCAACAGCTTTCCCAGATAATTAGGTTGCAATTTTTCTTCTATGCAAGTTTCAGGGATAAAATCTGCTATGCATAATAATATATGAACATTTTATTGACTAGTAAATGTGATTAGCCTTGAGAATTTAATACTTACCAATAAATTGTCATTTTGTTTGTCTTGTCCAACAATCTCCACAATTAACAACTGCCGTTCAGTGGCATCACCATACTCCAAACATTTCTCGACAACATTTGATGCAAATTTATGCTGGCTTAATTGGACGATATGTCCTGAAAGCTTGCGAATAATTTGACTCCTTTCCTGAGGCTTTCCTCTCTCCAACACATGCTGTAAAGACATAAGCAGAATATCATAACTAAATAAATGAAACAAATTTTAGATATAAAAGGTCAACAAGCCATAATAATATTCCATGTGCAAAATAGTAAATGTTAGGCAAGTAAACCCCAGAATTTATCTATATCATTCATAGCATCTGGATAAAGCTGTTTGAAAAGGCATTATCAATTAACACATAGACAAAACAAGTATTTATAGGCCAAGGACAGTAGAAGAGGACCTTGAACATCCCCTCAACAAAAATATATATACACACACACCACACATATACACAGAGAATCTGTAAAAAAATTATTTGAAGATAGTCCTTGGGAATGAATTGGGTTGTTCCCTCCCAAAACTGCACATTTGATTCAGTTTCTATTATGCATCATAACCATTAACCACCATCCACCGCTAAAAATCTGTATTACAATTAACAGGGAGAGAAAAATAGTAACTAACCTGAGTAACATAATTACCATACTGGTCCTGAGCAAGAGTAAAAACTGACTCCAAGATTTCATCAACAATAAATTGACATTGAACCTCATCTGAACAATGCTCTAGAACTCTCTACAAGAAACATTATCATGGGACTAAATGCGCAATCAAAGAAACATCAATTTGTTTATGGAAAAGGTAAATGCAATAACCTTACCTGTATGACCCGGCAACCATATGGATGCATAGATAGAATAGCAATTTGACCACGAAATGCAGATATTATAAAGTCAATGTTTTTAGTTGGAATAGATTCAATGCACTTCTGTATTACATGATTCCCATTTTGGTCACGGACACATCTCATAACATTTCCATCTAGCTCATGAACAAGCTGAGCTTTCTGTTCAAGATCGATAACCTCAAGTGCCTGCATAGGAACAAAATAGAAATAAATGAAATGATAGATTCAAACAGACACACAGTATAATGGAAATACTTGTATTTATAATATCGTTCTGCTAAAGACAGTTACTCAGGTTGGCTTTCCGAAAAAAAAAAAAATACACATACAAAGGAAAAGAAACAGAAATATCTCAACTCCAAGAACTGGGAGCCTACACCACAATCACCAAATCCCATTTTTTGCCACCTCCACCCCCCCCCCCCCCCCCCCCCCCCCCCCCCCCAAAAAAAAAAAAAGAGTCTCTCTATAACAGCAGGCCTCTCCTATCCATTCCCGTAATTAACTCTTCTCTCTACTTTCTCCTTCATGTGCCCCATTCTTTCTTCTACTGTAAATCAGTAAAATACTAGGCCCGTTAACATGGTCGACCAATTGGCCCACATCCCTATTAGCATAAGTTCTCACTTCAAGGCTCGATTTATGGAAATAACTTTCTCTATTTTCAACTTCCTTCCCTAACAAACAAATCAAACTTTAGAAGAACAAAGAAACAACAAAGTTATGAGAAAGCAGTCTGTCAACCTTCAATAGTGCCACTGCACATGCTTCAATAGATTAATCAAAGGCTTTAGAAAGCATTAGCCGAGGACCAAGTACAAACAATCTAAGACTTGGTGTAATAGAGAAAAAAGATAAAAGAAATACGGAAGTCTAAAGATAGGAGGATGATCAAATTAGAAAGAAGTAGGAACAAATTAATCTTAAGGAGTAAACCACTCCAATCAGTATTATTGTGATAGAAAACTAGAGATTTAGAATGACACAAGGGAAACTCTCTCCTCTCTAACTCTTAGGTATTTGAACTTGAGTAACCTGGTTCTCTCCCTTTCAATTTCCTTCTAACAACTCTCAACTGATTCTTAACTAACCCCCCCCCCCCCCCCAAATCCCATTTTATTACTGAATACAAGTAGTTTATCTGTTACTAACAAAATTAGGTCCTGATCCCCTACTAAACC
Source organism: Glycine tomentella (assembly GCA_007407185.1). Taxonomy (NCBI): domain Eukaryota; kingdom Viridiplantae; phylum Streptophyta; class Magnoliopsida; order Fabales; family Fabaceae; genus Glycine; species Glycine tomentella. Next base: position 1,293,626 of record PYAF01002407.1, read on the forward strand.
TTTTACTATACCTAACCCTTTTAAATTTGGGGAAAGGAGTGCTTGTATTGAGAGAGAAAAAAAATCAAATAATATTCAGTTTTCCTCTTTTCAAAGTGAGAGGATCTGTGCCAAAAAGGAAGCACAAAGAACATGCTTGTATCATGGTATTAGTCAGCATTCTTTGCTTCTGTGACTACATATACAAAACCCAATTTGCAGTGACAATGGAGAATTCTTGCTTTGATGAAGTCTTACTTCATTCCATTTTCTATCAGTTATTTACACACAAAAAGGTCCATAAATTCATGTTGACACTGCTTCATCAATCCCCTGCAGCTATTACTATTGATAATCAAACAGAATTTGGGCTGAAGTAAAAAAATTGCTCTTCAAAATATGGAGTTTCCCAGCATGGGAAATTATGCAACTTGTATTTGACAAGGAAAACAAACAGACCATAAATACTCTCATCTTGATCTACTGCAAACAAACTTATTTGTCATTACTAGGAACTACACCTTGGCTAGAAGATAAGATAAATTTCCGAGATAAGCAGCCCCATTTTCAGATTGTAATTTGCAAAAAGGCAGACATCTAGCAAATGCTTAAGTAGGATCTTCATATATTTAGATCATTAATAAATCTCAATCAGAGATCCTGTGGTTCAAAATGGTAGAAATAAAGTCATAGTCATACTGACTAAAATAGTAAAATCCATGAACATATCTTGTAATAGATTTCAAGACAAACAACTGACATGAATATATACCAATGTCTTAATGTTATGTGAATAAAAGAAATTACATGCCTTTTGGATTACACGACAGCCATACATATGCAGACTTAAAGGCAGTATCTGACCAAGAAGTCGATTTGCAAGTTCCTTTCTCTGCTCAGGGCTTCCATACTCAAAAAACTATGCACAAGAGAAACAGACAAATTGAGCATAACAGATTCCAAACAATCATAAAGTTTGTTAATGACAATGTACATCCCTTCAAAACATACCTTTTGGATTACATAGTTGCCAAATACATCAGTCATTAATTTTGAAGTATGTGGAAGAACCTCTTTGAACACTAACTCCTTCTCTTCAACACCACAGCTTTCCAACTTCTGCTGTATAAAACGGCTCCCATGCTGATCAGTGCTGGAGTTAAAAAAAAGGAACTTAATTTCCAAAGCCAAGGGTTGATAAAGTGATAGGTAAAAAGATCACCAAAAATATTACTTGCCTAAATACAACTGTATGTCCCATAATATCAGATAGCTCAAATCTGCGACCTTTGCCAGATTTTAACGCTTCAAGAAAAATAGCAATTTTGGGGTCGTGAGCCCCATCAAAGGCTCTTTGACCTTGCCTTCCAGATAATAAACCTACATTTCTACCAGAAGCTGGAGAGAGTTTCATTTCATTCCTTCCACCTAAAAGGCCAGGACTACTTTCTGGGTATCCTGATAAAACTGGTCTAGAAAGTGGGGAACTTGGATTCTGGGGTATGAAACCCAAATTTGAAGGGTGTCCAAAATAACCAGGGTGTATTAGCCCACCTCTATTAGAATTCAAATTAGCAACAGTTCTCTGATTATGTAATTTTTTGTCATCCAAGTAAGCACCACTACTGGGCCTTTTTTGGGAATCAAAAGGACCAATTTGGCCACCAACACTGGCTCTAGGAGCCAGCAGATGACCAGATCCACCATATCCCTCCGCAAAAGGTTGTTGATGATATTGCATGTAAATAGGATCACCAAAAGTAGGCTGCAGAGGAAATCCAAATTGTCCAAAAAACTTGTTTGCATGCATCATTTCAGCTCCATGTGAAATGTTTCCTGCAGTAGAAGAAACCCCTGTTGCTTGGGGAGTAAAACTAGAACCAGTAGCCCCATCAACAAGTGGTAAAGAAACATGAGGAGGGTATGCAGCAATATATGGAGGAACAGCTGTGGGACTAAAAGGGTATGCACCTACATATTGCGGAGAATATATACCCGAAGCCTGCAAATTAGTGTAAAACGTATTTACTGAGGTCATATAAGCTGCTGCTGTAGCATATAGTGGAGGTGTATACCCTGATGATTGCAGTACAGGCTGTACATCAGAGGAGAACTTGCTGGGATTGTGAAGAAACTGCTCCATACCAACATATGCGCATTTTTCACTTTGAGAATTGCCGCTAGGCACTTCACATGGATAGTTTTGTTGCTGGTGTTGCATCAATTTATTCTGGAAGCTGTTCTTCCATTTATCTTCATAACTCTGACTTTCCGAATTTGGTAGATTAGATACATTGAGAGCCCTTAATTGTGATTCTACAATTGTAGCATCTAAGTCATTAAAACCCATGCTTCCAGTGGAATTGAGAGATGATGAACTTGTGACAGGGGCAGGGGAATCAACAGTTGATGACAGCCTTATATCATCTGCACCTATGGTAGGTTTTACAGCATCCACTGTAGTGACAGGAGGACCATGAGAAGAACTGGAACCAGTATCTACGTCAATTAGTTCATCCACCACTCCAAGAGACTTATTATATACAGGTGACATGTTATGGGGAAAATCTTCCTGAAAGTTTGAATTTTAAAACAGAAAAAAAACCATGCACTCATAATCAGAAAATTAATCTGGTGGAGGAAAAAAAGAAAAAGGTCATGTGATTGTCTCCAGTCAAACCTTGGACTCAAACTTGCAAAAAAATAGTAAAAGAAAAAAGTCATCACAAACATGGGATCAGTACACGATACCCACTGCAGCAGGAAAGAGGCAAAAACAAAAGGAAATAAATGCAGAAGAAAGTAAAATTCTAACAGATAAAGTGTTCATGTGTAGAAATTCATGAGACTAATCCTATAATTTATATGCAGAAAACTTGAGTGATTTTACAAATTCAGAAGTTAATATCACAATAATCACCAGCACTAAATTTGTGCGCTGAGATGATGTTGAAGCCACATCCTGTCTATGCCATTTTCCACTAGCTTTGTCTAACTCATTATCATACATCTGTTGGGTTGAATCATCCTCGGACTCCTCCTTGTGTGTTGCAAGAGTTCCTCGTGACAAATATAAAGACCCTTTATCACTATCATCTGCAGAAGCCAATCACCAATTACTGTTAAAAGCCTAATACTACAATATGGTGCACCAGACAGGACATTTTCCCATGAAGTGGGGGATGATATTTAGTGTTTAAGTTGACATTGCAACAGTCAAATAAGCAAGATCAGCTAGTAATTGGTCTTCAGACTCACATATTTGCATAGCTTTGTTCAGAGATCCCAAGCTTGCATTCCGGGTGGTGTTCTGGGATAACAAGTTTTCTATGGCCAGAAATGAGCCTTCCATGCTTGGAGGTGCACTGCCACTGCGGTTGGGTACCACATCCTTTCCACGGCCATGAAACCTATGGCCATTCAAAAATATACCGAAATCCTCCGTTGCCATGTGACGGGATGGTGAGCCAAAAGTTGCAGCTTCCTTAAGAGACGGCCATTTACCCCCAGCTTCAGAGATTCTTATTGGACTCTCAGTTGCCATACTACTGGAAGATTAGTTTGCCCCGCCTTTCGTAATGAAAACGAGAAATAACATGTTGCCTCCTAAAGTGCCCCCACAAATTGTTGCATCAGCATAAACATCCGACAAGAAATGAACTTTATTATTACGTTAGGAAAGTAAGGAAGCATAGTAGTGCTAATTACTAAACAAGAACAGGGATGAAATAACATGACAAAATAGAATACTTCACGTAAATTTGTAGAAGTACAATGCAAAATCTCGCATGCAAATTCACACAGTTAAATTATTGTACAAACTCAGAGAGAGTTAAATTATGATATTTTGTAATGTTCCTTAAAGTCATAACAACAAGCTTGCTGTTCAAAATTTCATTTCAAGTGAAACGTGCTTCCTCTTGAACCTTAAGTTAGCCACGATCATAAAACAAGTATCACCATAAAGGACAGCAACAAACAAGTACAATTAGTTCATACAGATCACCAATTCATAATTTCGTACGATAAGAAGAAGAAGATGATGATGATGATGAAGAAGAAAACAGTGAAATTCACAAGAAATGAGAAAAGGAGTGAAAAATAAATGCATGAAGACACAGAAGACATGAGAAGAAAAAGGAAAAAAGTAGTTGGAGCATGAAGAAAACGAACCTACTACGTTGGTTTGGGAGTTTGAACTTAGAAGGTGAAGAATGAGTTTGGGAGTTGGAAACCCTAGAATAGATTCTCTAACGAAGCTGGGATGAGTGTGACTGAAATGAATTGATATGTTTCTATTATTTTTATATTTAGTCAATGACTGTTATGGGTCAAGTGCAGTGCAGTGAAGCACGCAGGAGACGAAGAATTTAAAAGTGCGTTTGTTTCTACTTTCAGAATAAAAAAAACGCTATTTCCACACTCTGTTTTACTATTCTCCGTTTGTGAGTGGTCGGAGTGGGACAAAGACGCTACCAAAATGGCCAAATTAATCATGCGCCTATCATCATCACCATCATAGCCCTATACATACATTAGCCATACCACGGTAAGATTTATGGTTCCCTTCCTTTGAGTTAAAAGGACAACGGATAATAACGAAAATTAATAGCAAAATAAGATGAATTTTATATTTTATTTTAATTTAAAACTTTTATCTAATTTTATTTTTATTTCATTTATTTCTTCTCTATTGAAAAACTGATAAGAAAATCAAAATTAATTCCTTTTATAAAACTCATAGTAATATATTTTTGTCATAGGTTTTTAATTTATTTGAATATAATAATTTATATTAAATTAGTATTATTTTTTAACTAATATTTCTAAAAAATTCGTTCATAATATCTTAATTTATGAGTAGAATAATATTAGTTAATGCCTTCAGGATATTTTTAAATAATTATATAATTATGAAAGTGTACAGTATTATTAAATATTAATGTATAAATTGGAAAGATATTTAAGGGAAGTTTGAATTACTAGTTCTTATATAAGACAACACATAACTGTCCAGTTTATTGGTAGCGCTCAAGATACATGCTGACAAAATTGATGTTGGGATTGTACTCAATTATCACATTGGTGACTTACTTATATTTAAGTCCTTTTTTTAATCAAATTATAACTAAATAAAATAACTATATGAATATATGATAATAATTAAGCCGCCACACTTTTTTTATTCTAGTTTCATTTACTAACTTCAACACGAGAATAACTTTGATTATCACTCATTTTCGCCAAAATTTAAGATTAGCGCTTTATTTAGCTCTATCATCAAGATGAAAACTTAGTGGACCTAATTGACCACCAATAACTTGTTAGATCAAAATTTAATCCATGTTTTTTTAAAATGAGAATATTTTTTATTCTTATTATAAACAAGTCTTTATAAGTTTATAAATACTTACAAGTTAAATGAGAGAGTTTATATGCATGAACACTTTAATTCACTTTACTTTCTTATTTTTTTTGTCATATTTTATTGTTGAAATTTGTATTTGAAATAATTCTTAAATTTGATTGATTTCATAAAATATTTTATGTTTTTCTTAAAAACACCGTTCAATTATTTTTAGTTCAAAATAACTTAAATTTTTTTAAAAATACATAAATATAAAACTATCAAATAAAATCAACTTTAATTTTTTTATTATTATTTGAGAACGTCAAATATATGTAATTTAACTTTTTGTTATTATTTGAGAACATCATATATATATATATAATTTAAAATCTTTTTTAATTGTTATATAGCTTTAAAATAATTTTTAAACTCTATTTAAAAAAAAAATAAAATTAGAACCCCACTTTACCAAAAACAGGCCCATTGAAAAAAACACAGAAAACAAAGCAAGAAAGTGAAGAAACCAGAGACAATCACGTGAACCCTAAGTCCCTAACCTAAACCCCTGAGAAATTGATGCATGGCGGAAGTGAACACTCTGGTGGTGCGAAAGCCCTGTTTTGGCCTTCCAACCGGTTGCACTCAATCCCTCTCTGCATACATTTATCTCAAATTCGCCCAAATTCCATTCCAATTGGACTTCCACCTCAACAACCCTCATTCTGGTAACACTCCCTTTCCCTTTCCCTTTTGTTTTTTTTTCTCTTTCAGGCTTCTGGGTTTTCATTCTCATATATAAAGTTTCATTTTTTGTCTTTTTTTGCTTATGGGTATGCACTTTTTTGTTTTGGTTAGATCAAATTCCTTACTTTGAGTTTGGTGACTCTGTGGCTTATAACAATGAGAAAGAGGGGATCATTGAGTGCTTGAAGAAAGATGTTGGGGTTGTTGATTTGGATAGTGGGGTTTCTTCGCTCCCTGAGTGGATTTCAACCAAAGCAATTATCACCACTTGGCTAGCTGATGCACTTGCCTATGAACTCTGGCTGGGGTGTGAAGGCTCCTCTGCTTATAGCATCTATTACTCTGATCTTCCTTGGCCATTGGGGAAGATTCTCTCTTGGAAGAAAGCTAATTGGGTAAAGCTGAAACATGGGATAACTAATGACAATGCTGAAGTGAAGAAAGAAGAGGTCAGTTTTTCTTTTTTTTTTCCTTTTCTTTCCATGGTTCAGTAATTTCAACTTTTTTGTGTGTGTGTGATAGTAGTAGTATTAGTAGTAGTTTTAATGTTTTGTGTGTATGATTTTCTCTTTGATTTGGTATTTATGTTTAGTTATTGGTGATGGACAGATTTATGAGAGAGCAAAGTCTGCATATGAGGCCTTGTCAAGTTGCTTAAGTGAACAGAATTACTTATTTGAGAACAGGTGATTCCTCTGGTTGAATTGCGCAGGAATTTGTGATATTATCTTTTGTTAGAGCTATTTGTGGGAAGATTTTGGTTTGTTTTTCATTTTTTGAGCTATTATTGACTTCATCCTCCAGGTGATGTATTCATATGCTTTATTTGGTTTATGCAGGCCATCAAGCTTGGATGCTATTTTTCTTGCACATGGACTAGTTGTTCTTCATGCTTTACCTGTAAGTATTAATATTAATTATTTGTGATTCTGATGTTTGTTTTAAGATAGCTACGAATACTCTACTGGCTGCCTGGGTTATACTGGTCAATTAAAACTAGATAGTTATGGACTTGTGGTTACATGTTACTTTACACTCTGGGAACTATCATGAAGTTGGTCTGATCTCAAAATAGGAATAAATGATTTTGGCACTCAATTGTCTAAAGCAATGTAGCTCATTAGCCAATAGATAGGTGAAAGAGAGATGCATACAGAAAAGGATTATGTTAGGGAACCATTTATAGAATAACTGTATATGAAGTGTTTGCAAATGTTTATCTGCCCAATTTTGGCAGAGTGAATGACAATTGACTAAGAGTGTGTTCAAGGAATTGAAGTTGATATTTAAAAGGTTTTATGTTAAAGAAGAATATTAACTCCTGCGAAAAGCAGTTCAAGACTGGGCAATAAACAGTCAATATGTCTGCCCACCTCAATTTCACCATTCTTTTTAGACCTGCTAAAGTCTGAGTTATTTTAAGCTGTGATCCGGTCCATTTGGAGTTTTTGGTGCTTAGATACTTCTCTTTACCTCTTTGGTGTAAGAATCATGATCACAATGGTCCTAGAAATAATAAAATAATTGCAATGAGGCGCACTGGATGGAAAATTTGTAACTTAGACTTGTTCTAGTGAGATGGCCGAGCAAACGAGAGATTGATGATTGGGGATTCCTAGTTTTCTTCTTATTAAGAATATGTTACTATTTTTTAAACATAATCTGATTTTGGGTAATACTTCTGAAAGAGGAAACTAATATTCAGTACCTAAGCCTTCTAAGCCTCTGTACTTAGTTGCTTTTGCACTCTTCTACCCATGAGATTCCTCGCTTTTCTCCTTAATGAAGACCACAGATATATGTTTTTATTTTATTTTGCACCTGTGCTAAATGCAGTTTGCATGCTTATTAGAATCACTTAGACATTTGTTTTGAGAAAATTTTAATTCTACATCCTGGATTGATATACATCAGGAATCTTCAATGTTGCGGATCAAGTTTTCAGAGCATGCTAATTTAGTTAGATATGTGCAACAATGTAAGACAGAACTTATAGAAGCAGCTCCATCTCCTTCCTCTGCCCCACAATTTCATACTGATGCAACATCGTCTGCTTCTAAAAGTCATTCAAGTAAGATATTTTCTGGATTTTGTAAATGCAGACTTCTCTTTTAGTTTTGCTTGATGAGATTGCCTTAACAAGCATAAGCAGTACTCGAATCATATAGATAACTAGAATAGAATCCTTCTCTCTCTAATAATTTTATTTAGATACAGTGGCCGGAAATATGTATGTATTTGCTATTTTAAACTCTCATGTCCTGTCAATCTTCATGAAGTTTGATTTGTCATTTTAAAAAAAAAATAGGTTCAAAGCCGAAGAGTAAGCCCAAAAGGGAGAAAACACAGGAGGAGAAAACCTTCAAAAGGAAGGCCAAATATTTTGTGGTAGCACAGTTGGTTGCAGTTGTTGTGTTCCTCACACTTATGACTTCATTTGATGATGCTGAAGTGGAGTTAGATGATGATGATGGTGGTTATGATTTCGATGAATGAAATTGCATTCATTTGTTTATCTTCCTCAATTAAAAGCCAAGGCTGCCACCAACCTAAACATAACAAGTGTCTCTTGTTCTTTGTTACAATGCAAAACTGGAAAATTATCATTCATTCTAATTTTTACTGGTTATAAGATTCATATTTGTGTAGACGAGTGTTAAACAGATTGTTGTTGTTACGTGAGGCAAATCATGGAATGAGTTCTTTGAATCATTTTCAGATTTTTGATGTACCGCCTCTTTTTATTTGTAATGCTCTTCAAGTAAATTTTGCTTGTACGGCCCTCCCTAGAGGTTTCTAGGTTTTTTTAAAAACTAATACCATTCAAAAAATAAAAATATATATTTATAATTGGAAAGATGCCATTGTTTATTGAGTTGTAGGAAATGAACCGTGACTTGAGTGAACCTTTGGAATTGTAGGCCTAAACAAGTCTTGAGAGAATTAGGCTTTGCTTGATTCTCCTCACATTTTTCTTTTAAAAACTCTTTTCTAAAACAGCTGAAATTCCTGACCTTTTTTCCATAGAGACAAGTCTACGAGGAATGTACTATTTGTATTTTTCCATTAGTAAGCGAACTTTTCAAGTATTTAGTACATTTAATTTCTTGATTTATTTTACATAAGCCACTTCTTTTTAGGTATTATCACACTTTGATTGATGGACACCTATAATGGATAATTTATATATGATAAAAAAAATTTATATAAGATAATTTTTAACTATTGATAAAAAATTAAAAATATTAGAATTTCATTTAGAGATGATATTAAAAAAAGGTAAATTAAAAGAAATGGACATTAAGAAAATATCCAAGTATACAAATAAACAAATAAAAAAATAATGTGTGCAACACACTTTTGAAAACAGAGAAAAAAATTGAGTGTCTAATTGAGAAAATAGAAAGTGAGACTCATAAGTTGTGTATTCTAATATATATAACTATATAAGATTAGAGGCTATTAGATAAGTATTTGTTGTCAGTCAGTAAAAATATTTTTTCATATAAAAAAATCATATTCAATATCGAAAATACTTAAAGTTAGTAATCCCTATGAGATTTTGTTAAGCTTTGGAAGCGAAAATAAGATTAAGGACTTGGTTTATTCTTTTTTCACGTTTTTGTTCTAAAAAAACTGATCTTTAAGACAAATAAGATCAAGGATTTGTTGATTCTCTTTTCACTTGAATTAGTTGTGTCTTATATTCAGGGACAAAAGGAATATTAAGTTTTAAAAGTTGTTTCTGAAATAAAAAAAAAAAAAAAAACCATCAAGTAATACATTCAAGTGCTTAGGGAACAAAGTCTTCAAAAGCATAAGCTTGTGTTTGGTGGAGATGAATAAATAGGGATGAAAGTATTAGGAATGCAAAGTGATGGAAGAAATTTTAAAAACTAATAAATTGTGAGTAAAGTGGAATTAATTTAGAAAAATAGTTTTGGAAAACAAATTATAAAACTTAAATAAATTTTAGATGAGAAATAGCTTGTGAGTAAAGTGGAATTAATTTAGAAAATAGTTTTTGAGACAAAAAAAAAGTGTAAAGTTTCCAATAAGTATTTAAAATTTAAGATCAAACACACCGTAATTAACAAGTTTTCTCTCTTTTTTGAGTTACAAGAATTTAAGATCCCCAAATTAGAGAACTTCAAAATGTTCACAAAAAACTTGGGTTGGTCTTGAGCATTACACGAAAATTCCTCATTTCTCTCCCTTCATAATAAAAATTCTCTAAGGCTTTGTTTCGGAGAGGAATTTTAGAGGGGAAGGGAAAAGTTTGGGTAGTAACATCTATTTGTTTGGGAGTTTTAATTTTTGAGGAAAAGAATTTGAGGATTTTTAAAACTCCTCTGAATTTCTTCAAATCATTAAAATTGTTGTTCCCCTTATTTGGGGATTTTTAGAAGGAAAAGTAATAAAATTACTATCCAAACCATTATTTAATTTTTTTTAAAATTTAAGATTAAGTTTTATTTGTAAAATATAGAGTGTATTAATTTTTGAATTAAGAAAAAAATTGTAAAAGTATCTTATTAACTTTCAATTTCTCTCTTTTAATATATTTTTAACTCTCAAACAAAGAGGAAGAAACTTCCCTTATTTTCCTCTTTCCTTCACTTCCCCTACTAACTTCCAAACAAAGCCTAACAAAGGTGAGAGATTGGCATAAAATGTCTCCCTCCCTTTCTTTTCCCTCCATTTTCCTTTCATCTAAATCTACCCTTAAATAAATTACTTTCACTGACACCCTTTGCTAACTAAATAAATGAACCAAAAAAAAATGTATGCCATCTATATCTATGTTCCAGCACCACAAGAAATCTGCTGCAAGTTCACATTCTCTCACTTCTTAGCAAGTTCATTGTATCCCTCAGCATAATCAACAGCAAACTCTGCCATTGAGCTCATAGCAATTGACATACCAGCACAAAGCACCTTGATAGCAACTTCAGCGAATTTCTCAGTATTCATTACCTCTTCAACCTGACCAACTTCCACCATTTCCATATTCTCACCATGTTCTTTTGATCCATCTGGATTTCGTCGAGTCTCTTCTCTTAACTGTTGTGCATAGAGGGACCCCATGCCAGCTGCAAAAAAGTCTATGCCATCAAGCACTGCTGTTTCTTGGAGGGCATCTAGACGCCTTGACCATTGAACACAAAGTCCAAATAATGGATGAGTGCCACTGGACCTACGAGGAGAGCATGCTAGCTTTGATGGATCATGTTCACATCTCACACATTTTAGAAGCCAGCCAGTTAGAGCATTAATGTAGGATCTTTGAGAAGTGATCCATGACTCAAAGGTGTTTCGCCAATGCCTCAATTCGGTTTCAAGATTGGAGGCGGAACTAGCAATCCTTTGAGGATCAGTTAGTGATGTGGCACACTGTTTTCTGGCACCATTGTCAACTAGAAGAATCTAGGCTTCATCTAAGGTTCTCTTCTGTGTCTGATGACATTCTGCCATCACTTTCCACATCTTGGCGAGCCTGTTAGTTTGTATGTTAGAATCAGCAAGCATGATATGTTATTTGTAGTAACATGTGTGCATAGTGTTACCTATTTGCATTTGCTATGTTGTACATAGACACATCATATTGCTCATGTAGAAATCAGAAACTGGAGTTAAATCATAACCATACACAAAACTCAATATATAGTTTTAAGACAAGAAGGGCATCATCAAAAAGTATTTGCACCAAAATAGATATATAATCTTGCGGGGTACTTTATAGACAAGATCACTTCAGCCATGCTTGTGGGCCTTCGGTTTACATAAACAGTAAAACCAGGTGTTTCTTCCTTTGCTTCTTGATTACCAGTTTCCATTTCCTGAACCGTAGTTTGAGCTTTAGATACTTGAAAACATTCACTGCCATTGGCTTGTGAGTCTGTGACTTCATTCGCATTTCCAATTTCAGCATCTGTTCCCTCTTCTTCCTCTTCCTCCTCGTGTCCATCAATATCTTCAACCGTGACTTCTTCTTTGGAGGGGTTTACATCAATTTTGGCTCTTGCTTCTGCTACATTTTTCTTAACAGCAAATTCTTCTTTTTCAGTTTCATCTTCTTCCAGGTCTGGTATTCCCTCTTCTTCTCGAACCTTCCTCAGTCCTCTGATCTCATCATCCGTTCCGGTCCAATCAAGGCTACGTTGGGTGGGGTAACCATAATAGTCCAATGATGAAAATGGATTCCAAAAGGAATCCCATTGGGAAAACTGAGGTGAAGGTGGAGGGATATTAGGCCTGTTATGGGGAGAATAAGCAAAAATTGAGGGATTCACAGGTGAGGATTGCATTGGAAAAAAAACCCTCAATTCCAAACTGATGCATTGGAGAATACGTTTCAACCCGAACCATTTCAGGCGATCGAGGCCTTTCCTCAACAGAAATCGCCGGATTACCACTCAGCCTTAGGTAATTCACCTTCAAAGTTGTCTTGGGACCAAACTCAATTGTTGTTGGGGTGAAGGATTTTGATGAAATGGGAATGAAAGCAGGACTAGTTTTCTTCACAGGTGTGAAAGGTGGGTTTATGAATGAATCCAATGACAACTCACGCGACTCATTGCCTTCAAAGTAATCTAGCAGTGCAGCTGAAACCCTTTTCAGAGACTGAATGTATGTGTTAAAGAATACACTAGCTACTTCTAAACATGTCCAGAATTTTCTCAAGAAATTAGGAAAGGTAGGAGTATTGTAGAAAAGTATAGAGTATTCTAGAATATCAAGGAATGGTGTAGGCTAGAAAGAAGAGTATGGAGAATTCTAGAAGAAGAATTCTAGCCATTAGATCAAATAAATCTCCACCATCCATTAAGGAGGAGGAATGGGTATAAATACCCATCTAGGTAGGCTCACTTGAAAGTGAGAGGAAAAAGGAAGAAGATAGAAAGAGTATGAGGCTATATTGAGTGGTGTGTAGGAAAA
>PYAF01002407.1:1306737-1344507 GCA_007407185.1 Glycine tomentella
TCTCCACCATCCATTAAGGAGGAGGAATGGGTATAAATACCCATCTAGGTAGGCTCACTTGAAAGTGAGAGGAAAAAGGAAGAAGATAGAAAGAGTATGAGGCTATATTGAGTGGTGTGTAGGAAAATAATTAGTGAGTGTAATTTCCTACATAAATAAAAGTTTTTCTTTCTTTTGTCCCCTAAATCTTCTTCAACAGTATGCTACATGCCCAGTAGCATATTGAGCTCTTTGCTCAACAGCCTGTTTGATGAATCGCTTTCTATCTTTGCAAAGCTTGACTGCCTCTTCATCATCCAACTTTGATTGAGAACATCCCATCTCTTTACTATGTCTATCCTATGAATATCTATCTCAGGCTTACATTGAAATGGATGATATCAAAGAACAGTATTTTATTTATCACAAATCTGCCCAGAGAAACAGTAAAGTTCGGTATATATACTGAATTCCATAAAAAAGGAATTGGAGTGAGAGAAAAAAAAAACAAGTAAATTAAACATTATAACCAAAAGAAATGAATCAAGGTTAATAAAGGTAGATGTGTTTCTTTGTTTTCAAGTCTAAGAAGGGCAATGAAAATAGTGACTTGGCCAAGGGAAACAAGTAATTGAGATTCCTCTATGTTTTCTATTAGACCAAACTATGCTGAATCACAACACGGAGACATTCAGAAAGCACAGAACTTTTGATCTGGAATTTTTTGTTTTTGCCAAAGATGAGAAACGACAACTAGAAATCTCCACAAAAAACACATTTTTTGAAGTGAAATTAATAAAGGGGCAACTTTAAAACAATCCTCGGTTATCTGAAGAAAAAGAAAACCAGTATCCAGATCACAAACGAGGAGCAAAAGAAGGTGCTAAAGATTTACATAACTACAATTAAGGAAAAGTATAGGAATGTTATTATAAACATGTGCAACAGGAGGTGAAGGGTACCCATTTCACCAAAAAAAAAAAAAACTCAATGCAGCCTCACTCACACTGTTGCTGTTAAGGGCTGACAAATAAACTAAATGCTGAGAGTAGGAGAAGGACAATAAGAAAATGAAGAAGGAGAAAATGCTGAGTGTTTGGGCTTGATTAAGAATGAACATCAACAGTGGAAGCATGGAATGGAGAAACGTACCACACAATGGGGCATTGATCTCAGAGAGAGAGAGAGAGAGAGAGAGAGAGACGTTGAGAAAAAACAACGGTCAAAACTCAAAAACACAAGAAGAGGGAGAAAGAAACAGTGTTGTGTGGGAACACAAAAAAAAAAAGACAGTTTAATAAAAAAGCAACAAAAAGAATATGAGAACTAAGGGCATTGCCCTTCGTATTGTACTGAACTTCTGCACTGCCACAAATGGAAAATGTTAATGAAAACGAAAATGACCACTCAAAATCCGGAATTAGTTGGCCCAATTGGCTACTGTATGCTCTTAACTTTTCCACTTAGCCGTTGTTGTTCCTCTAGAAGAAGTTCCCAGTTTGTATTTTAAATTGAAAAAAATTCAGTTATTTTAAGATACATTAATTATTATTTTTATATATTTTTATTTAATTATTTTTCTCTTCAAACATTAATAAATAAGAGATAATTTTAAAATCACTATATACATAATTGATAAATTTAATATGATAATTACTTTTTAAAAAATATTAATTAATTAAAAAGATCTTATAATTATCTATATGGAGATAATATGAAATTTAACTTATTGAACAATTTACTAGCTCAATTAATACTTTCAGTTCCAGTTCACGACTATGTTTGTGATTAAAAATTTTTTAAAAAAAATAGTAAAGCAAAAAAGGTTAGTGGGCATTAGTAACGCAAACTTTCAAAGGACCCACTGGACGGCTCACCGGTAACAGCCCTGAGAGACTGGGAGTAAATGCTCATTAATTTTTATTTTATGAAAATAAATGCTCGTGGATTTATCATTTAATGCATCAAAAGAGGTTTAATTAATAATAATTTGATTCCTAAATTATTCAAAACCGTGATGTCATTACTGTGAGTACAGAAGTACAACTTAGTTTGGAAGTATTATTTGAAAATTTCATGAAAAGTGGATCAAAATATGAATAAATATTAACTAATTTTAACCTATTTAATAATAATGGTATTTTTTAAAACATTTTATTTCATTAAAACTGTATCTCTACTCATTTTTTTATTTTTTATATTAAGTTCAAATGAAAGAAAATTTAGGAAAATAGTTTTTTAAAAATAAGATTAATAAAATAAATTATATTAATTATTTTTCTTAACTAATGTGTAAATTAATTATTTTTTCTTATTTATGAATCCAAAAAAAATTAACAAGATATTTACTGAAAATATAAAATATTTTTAATTTGTACTATTGTCTAATCATAAACTATCATATATAATTTAGGATGTAAAAATATCATTGTTTATTATTTATCTAGCCCATTAATGTAAAATTTAATTCAATTCATCTGGTTGTAATGATTAAAAAAATCATCTAATTATTTTAAAAATATATTGGATCATATTAGAACTATGACATTTTGACAAGGACATGGATTGATCATCAATGTCAAAAAGATGAGACATAAATAACAAGTGATTTCAATAGCTTAGCGAAAGAGACACATGGATGAATTCAATATTTATCAAAATAAGAGAGATTCATAAACTATACATATATGAAAGTATATAATTAAGGGAGACTTAAAAAAATTATGCCACTAAAATATATACTTTTCAATACTTCATCACTTAAAATTTCTCCTAAAACAGAGTTTGAGAGAAACTAAAGCCGCCA
The DNA here is from genome assembly GCA_007407185.1 of Glycine tomentella. Lineage (NCBI taxonomy): Eukaryota > Viridiplantae > Streptophyta > Magnoliopsida > Fabales > Fabaceae > Glycine > Glycine tomentella. The sequence continues at coordinate 1,309,523 of PYAF01002407.1, forward strand.
AAAAATTATATGTTGATTTGTAAGGAAAATCGCAAGCAAACAAATTAAGGGGTTACACAATCAATACTAAATTGATAGTAGTAAATAATATTTTTTTTAGTGGTTTATATAATTTATCTTATCAATTCACTTCTTTCTAACAAATAAAATTTACTTTGTTTGATTATAAAATATTTAAACATCAATCTTATTTGTTCTATCTTATTTTATTTCATTGTTAGATACGTAACAAATATTTATATTCATCTATTTTTAACTTAAAAAAATTATTCAATAATGTTTTGACTGTTCTTTTAAATATGATTGCTTTCCAAAAGAAAAATACCAAATACTCCTTAAGATAATTACATAGAATTTTACACTGCATAAATATTTTATAAATTTAAGCATTGTTGTATCAAATTGTTGACTAATTTAATAGGTCCAATATCACGCCAGAATTTTCTTCTTTCTGCCTTCCAAGTTTCAATCACCATCTCATATTCTAGCCCTTTCAGATTAAAGTACAATTTGCTTTTCAAATCAAGGCTGCATGCATGCTACGCGACTGTCTTCACTTTTCTCTGCATTGTTCATAATTGACAAACATATAATCCCACTTCTTCTGGTCCTATATATAATAAAAAGTGATATTTAATTCATTAAGATTAATAAAAATAATTAGATAAGTTAATTTTTCATAACTTTTAGTTTTATTCTAAGATCATCCATGATTATTTTCCAAAAGATAAATTTTTAATCAATAAATTTAATTTGTTTTGTTAATAACTCAATAAATATACTATTTTTATGAAAAAATAAGTATATCAGTATGAGTAAGAGAGAAATTTGACAATAAAATAATCTTATATTTCTTATAATTAAATAAAAATATTATCTTTTATTTCTTAACATAAAAACAGAGGTAGTACTAGGTTGCTATATTATAGCGTGCTGTACCTTCTTTCTATTCATCTATGATTGTTGGTCAACGCAACAGCACAAGGACAAAGATTCTATATAACGTTACACACGGTTCTATCCCACACGAACATGATCACAAATTCACAATCCTTATCTTGTTATTTTCTTATGACTGCATTCCTTATCTTGTTATTTTCTTTGTTTATAACTCATGTCATATTGATATGAGTCATGGCTGCAGTGATAAAAGAAAAATGAGTCATGACTCATGAGACTCATGACTGCAATTCTAATTATCGCACTTTCGACGTAGTTCAGTTGTCATAAATGTTAGTTATATAGTTATATTTTTATTATTCATTGGTACTACTAGCTAATTAAGTTAACAATTATTCTTTTGCGAAATTTATTCTTTTTTGTTATTTGATTAAAGAATTTAACTAAGATTGCTTGGAAAAATTATTATATTTTGAAAACTTAAGAGAAGTTTAATCTTTTAAAATAATTCAAATAAACTCATAAAACATTAAATACTATTGGATAATGTTCACTGAAACCTACTTAGCAAGACTTGAGCATGTTAATAGAAAGGATATGAAACCTGAAAATTACGTAAACATCTTGAGGAGTATAAAGGCATCTTTGTTAAAGGAACTCATGTGAATTGTTATATTTAAATTTTTATAATTCTTTACACTTTTTCATAATGATATATTAACTTTATCACTTTATTCAAGTTTTATTAATTTCGATCTAACAACTTACCTTTTGATTTTTATTAATGGGTTCAAACATTGTTGTCAATGCAAAGCCATGTTCAGTGTTGGCCAAGTTGGGTTGATCTTTTGGGCTCAAAATATCAACCTTTAGAGGGATCCTACATGAGGTAAGGGATTCTATAATGAGTTTTAACATGAAGATTAATTTTAGTTGAAGTTTAATTAAGATGATTTTAGACACAAATATATAAATTAATTTTGAAAGTGCATAGCTGAGGTGTGAGTTTACTTAGATGGGCCAGTAACTCGATCAGTGAAGTGTTATAGGCTAATATTGATCTGATCCCCGTTTTTGTTTTTATTTTTATTTTTTAATTATATCTCTGAGTATGATTATGAAAACAGTGAAATCAATTTTACTGTTTTCCTTACCTTGAAAATTTTATGAACTAGAAGATGAAAAATATTTAAAATAATTTATATTTTATTGTTTTTACCATTTTTGTTCTGAATAAGTGTCATCTAACCCAACAAAATCCTTCATAGAGTACGGGCCGCTCTACATGTGGTCCAGCACAACTTTTCTATCCTTCACTAGGCTCAGTGGGCTGTATCACCAACACCCCAATCTCGTGATTATAAAGTACCATGATTATTTAATATGTATTAAGTTATACGAATAATATTAGAAAATAGAAATGCATCCACCAACATATTGTCGATATGTGGGTAAAATTAAATTTGATTTTAATAAATAAGGTGTCAGTTTTTAGTCTTCTGGAAAAAAAAAAAAACAGGATCAATCCTAATATTTTATGAATGGAGAACAAATGCTAAATAATTTTTTTAAATATATATATAAGGATTTTTATTTTTTAATAAAATTATGTGTTTATTTCATTTGACATTTGTTAAATAAAATATAATGAACTTATATTTATCATTTAGCTCTCGACCAATAAAATGTGAGGATCAAGTGATCGACCCTGCTTAATTTTAGTTAAATATTCATGAATTTCTCAATATATATGATTATCTTCAATTTTTATTTATTTATATTTACATTTTCATCTTAAAATCTATTCAAAAAATGCAAATTGACATTGACATTCAAAGTAACAAGAAGAAATGATACGGCTTTTAGACAACAGTCCCCATTCCCCCAAAATCAAGAGTCGTCTACTTCACGTTGGGCAGTTAAACTAGTCGGCAAAAAATATGTTAATTTACTCAACACATTACCCATGTAAGTACAGAAGGCGTGCATTAATAATTTGTTCTTTATTATTATTATTATTATTATTATTATTATTATTATTATTATTATTATTATTATTATTATTATTATTATTATTATTATTATTATTATTATTATCGTCGTCGTCGTCGTTATTATTTGTTTTAAATTCAATTTGGCAGTTTATGAAGGAAAGAACCAATCAACTACTCTCTCCTTTGGCTTTCTGTAATTTACATATTTTATTCGAAGATAATGATTGTGAGGTCAAAGTACTGTTTCGTTGGAAATAAAATATATATATAAAAAAAAAAAAAAACAGGTAGCATTATTGATAGTCCAACAAATTATATCGACCACGTATGAGAATGGAGAGGTGATTCAGCAAAATGCACCATATTACGTGACGTGCCTCGTCCTACACATCAATTTTATTGGACTTTTAGGTCTCCAATCCCACACACTGATATGAACACCACTCCCTTTCTCACACATAAATAAAGTGCACAGTACGTTGAGTTTTGAATGGAGCAACCCGTGAATTAGATCTTGACATATTTCACCATATTATGTTACCCCAACCATTTTCATATTCTTCCAAAGTCACTAAAGTGGTGGTGGATTGGTGACATTTGTGCACTACGTGATGATGGACAATTATCTTATGGCCCACTATCCAAATACTTATAGTGCCTTTCACGATTCGTAATAATACTAATTTTAATGTCGTGGCCTTTTAACAAAACCACCATTTTCTTGTTAGGTCAAGGCTTGTATTAGAGGAAATATTATTCAGTCATATCATTACAAAATGTTTTACAAAGCACACTTTTATAGAGTTTCACATAATGTCATATAAAGCTAATTATACAAAACAGTTATTAACTAATTAACTGAATTAACTATCTCAACACTCTTCCTTAATTCAGTTCTACAACATTTATTACTCCTAAATCATTCCTAAGCCTTAGAAAACTATAATTTTTCAATGGTTTAGTCAAGATATCAACAACTTGATTTGTTGATCTGCAAAATTCCAACTTCAGCTTGCCTTTACTAACTTGGTCTCTAAGAAAATGAAACCTTGTTTCAATATGTTTACTTCTTCCATGTACAATGGGATGTTTGGCCAGGTTTATTGCTGATTTGTTGTCCACAAACAGCTTCACAATTCCTTCTTTTCTAATCTGCATTTCTTTCAACAATGCATCAATCCAAACTGCCTGACATGCACTCATGGATGCTGCCACATATTCAGCTTCACCTAATGACAGAGCTACAATGGGCTCCTTCTTTGAACACCAAGAAATTGGTGCTTCACCAAGCTTGAAAATGTACCATGTTGTGCTCTTTCTGTCATTTCTATCTCCACACCAATCAGCATCCGAGTATCCCACAAAATCAGCTTTCTCCTCTTCCATTTTGCTTGGAAACAACAAGCCATATTCCAGAGCTCCTCTTACATACCTCATGATCCTCTTTGCAGCTAAGAGATGAGGCACTCTAGGATTTCCCATGTATCTACTGATCAAGCCAACACTATAAGCAATATCTGGTCTAGTGTTGCAAAGATACCTCAATGAGCCAACCATCTATCTGAACTGAGTTGAATCCACAACTTCCTCACTTCCATCTTTTTCTAACACTAATCCAGTCTCAGCCGGTGTAGTTGTTGGATTGCGTCTGTCCATCTTGCATCTTCTTAGAGAGTCACTTGCATACTTTCCTTGATGCATGACATACCCATTTTTCACCTTCTTGAACTGAATTCCCATAAAATATGACAATTCTCCCAAATCTGTCATCTCAAACTCTTTCAACATGCTTTGTTTGAATGAACAGATTTCATGCTCACTCTTACCTGTCACCAACAGATCATCTACATACAAAAAAATAATTAGTAGACTTGATCTTTCTCCCTTCACATAGACTCCAAACTCAGAGCTGCATTTCATAAATCCAATCTGCTGCAAAAATCCATCTATCCTCTTATTCCAGGCTCTTGAAGCCTGCTTTAAGCCATACAAAGCCTTCTTTAATCTGTAGACTTTGTCTTCTTCCCCTGTCACAACAAAACCAGGTGGCTGTGTCACATACACTTCCTCACAGTTTCCAATCTGGCCACAGGTGCAAATACCTGTTCATAGAATACCAGCTTTCTGCAAGAAGTCTCTAACAACTAATCTAACTTTGTGTTTAACCACTTCTCCTCTTGGATTCACTTTCACCTTATATACCCACTTTACATCTATAGGTTTCTTATGCAAAGGTAAGGACATCAGTTCCTAGGTCTCATTTCTCTCAATTGACTGAAGTTCATCCTCCATAGCACAAATCCAATTTGGATCTTGCAAGGCCTGATCAATACTTACTGGTTCTGCTTCTGACAATAGTGCAAAATGCACTAAATCTCCTTCTGCATTCACTTGTGTATCAGACACAATATCAAAATCTTGCAGCCTTTGTGGAATGGTCCTAGTTCTTTGTGATCTTCTCACTTCTGCATCTGTTTCCATACCTCTTTTTTCTTGTTCTTCTCGCTCAAAATCAAACATAATTCTGCTTGGTCTGTCATCATTGTCCCAGTTCCAGCTTTTAGATTCATCTATGACCACATCTCTGCTTGTGATCATTTGCCTCTTCTTTGGATCAAACAACTTATAACCTCCAATTGCATGATACCCTACAAGTATCAATCTTTCTCCCTTGTCATCTAATTTCTGCCTCAGCTGATCAGGGATATGCCTAAAACATACTGAGCCAAAAACTCTCAAATGACTCACATTTGGCCTGCAACCTGTCCATGCCTCTTCTGGTGTAATACCCCTCAAGCTTTTGGTTTGACATCTATTAAGAATGTAAGCTGCAGTGCACACTGCTTCTCCCCACAAAAACTTTGGCAGATTCTTACTCTTAAGCATGGTTCTCACCATGTTCATGAGAGTTCTATTCTTTCTCTCAGCACCATTATGCTGGGGTGTGTATGGTGGTGTAATCTCATGTACAATACCTTCTTGATCACAAAAATGTTGAAAAACAGATGAGGTATATTCACCTCCTCCATCTGTTCTAAGAATCTTTAAGCAATGGCCAGACTGTTTTTCTACCAACACTTTAAATTTCTTAAACATCTCAAATACATCACTCTTTCTAGCAATCATATACACCCAAATCTTCCTGGTAAAGTCATCTATGAATGACACAAAGTACCTGTTTCCTCCATGAGATTCTGTTTGCATTGGTCCACATACATCTGAGTAGACAACTTCCAATTTTTCTTTTGTCCTGCTTGGAACTTGATTTTTAAATGAGCATCTTGGTTGCTTTGACTCCAAACACTCTTCACACATCTCCTTTGGTACATGTATTTGTGGTATACCATCCATTCTTCTATTTTTACTGAAGTTTCAAAGCAGTTATGCTCCACCACTTGAATTCCCACCTTAAAGGTTCCGTTGCTGGATAAAGGTGCCCTGATAATCAGTCTTTTATTCCCATCAAGCACTTTCAGTTCTTTGTTTTCCATGAACATCACATAACCCTTCTTAAGTAATTGCCCAAGACTAAGCAAATTACTTTTAATCTCTAGCACCAAAAGAACATCAGAGATGAATGAGTGCTTGCCATCTTTTCTCTTGATCAGCACTTTACCAACACCTTCAGCTGTGAGTGTGCTATTATCAACAAACTTGACCTTGCTTTTCACAGTTGAGTCAAGATTCACAAACCAATCTCTTCTTCCTGTCATATGAGTGGAACAACCAGTATCCAAATACCAGAAATCAGTATTGGATTCTCTTACTTCAGTGGTTGCCATAAGCATGACTTGGTCTAAATCATCTTGTTCTTCTTCTACAAGTTGAACTTCATTATTTCTTGAATTCCTCTTGTCATTGTGCCAGTACTCATCTGCAAAATGGCCCCATTTTTGACAATTGTAGCATTGAATGCCGCTCTTGTCCACTCTCTTCTTTTCACCTCTTCATCTTGAACTACACAAACCTCATCTCCTTTGCTTGTTGTCATTTGATTTCTGATCAAATGCAGGCCTGCCAGAATTGAAAGTTTGATTATTCCAATTTGACTGGCCTCTACCTCTACTGCTTCCTCCTCTCCATTTGCCTCTTCCCCTTTTAATCTTTGAATTATCTCCTTCCTTTCTCCAACTTGATTGGCCCTGCAGAGCTTGTTCACTTGGTTTTTCCTTCTTTTTGGCATATCTCATCTCAAATGCTTCAAGAGAGCCTTGTAGTTCTTCAAGCTTCATTTGTTCAAGATCTCGGGTCTATTCAATTGACACAGCAATTACATCAAATTTGGTGGGTATTGTTCTCAGGATCTTTTTAATGATTGATTGATCTGAGACTTTCTTGCTGCAACCCTTCATTTGATTGGCAAGAGTTTGAACCCGACTGATATAGGTTCCAACATTTTCAGTTTCTTCCATCTCAAGTAACTCATATTGTCTCTTCAAGGTCTGCAATCTGACCTTCTTGATCTTCTCAGCACCAACATAGGCCTGTTGAAGAATGTCCCGTGCTTGCTTCGCACTCTTGACTCCATAAATCTTTTCATAATGACCCGCATCAACACACTGATGAAGAATGAACAAGGCTTTGTAATTCTTCTTTTTGATTTCTTTGGCATGAGCTTCATCCACCTTTGTTGTAGTAATCTTTTCGATACCCTCTGTAATCACTTCAAGCACATCTTGAAAATCAAGAATGACTTCCATTTGATTGCTCCACTTTTCCCAATTCTTTCCATCAAGAATGGGTAATGTTGCTGGAAAACCACCATTATTGGAGGTGGTCATCTTCAACAACTCACTCTTCTTACACAGCATAATTCTCTTCTCACACAACAATATTCACAAACTTCTCACACAGCGGAATTCTCCCTCTTTTATATAAGAGGAAATGTTATTCACTCATATCATTGCATAATGTTTTACAAAGCACACTTTTATAAAGTTTCACATAATGCCATATAAAGCTAATTATACAAAACAGTTACTAACTAACTAACTAAATTAACTATCTCAACATTTCTACCTTTCGGTTAGTTGGTATGATCTTCACGACATGTTAGATATATACTACTACTAGTGTTTTGTGCATAGTATAAATGTTTGTATATTTAACTGATTTTCTAAAATAATCATTTTACATACAAGCATACATTTTGATCGACATGCTTAAGAGGCCTTAGTAATCATCTATCAATTGAATTAAACTTTGTTGATGAATGATGGTTTAGCAATTATTTAAATACATTTTATTTGTAACAAATGGTGAAAAAATAGAATAAATTGGAAATATTAAACTTAAAAGAAAAACAAACTAGCTAGAAAGAAAGATATTTGGGTTTCAAACAACAGCAAATCATGTGTTGTAAAGAGACTATCTTATTCTTTAAATTGAGAACTCATTGATCATGACCATCAAATGTCATTCATTTATTATTTAAAGATCTTGAAATAATCCCATTAAATTCATCATAAATATCGTCAGATCATATCATTTAATAAACAGATAAAAAAAATTGAGATATGAGGAAAAATAGTAATAAGTCTCACTATAAAAATGAAATTTGGAATTTGAAATGAACAAATATAAGAGAAATCAACAATTGAGATTTGGGGGAAGCCACAACTTTTTAATGTAAAAAAATTGAAGGTAGCTAGCTACTGTGATAGCAAAGCAATTGATAGATTAAGAGAGAAAGAAGAGTATTAAACTAAGAGGAAGAATTTTAAAGTAATTAACAATAAAAAAGTACACATTTCAAGAAAATACAAGAAAAAATATCTTTAATACAAAAACTCCAGTTTTATTAAATTGAAATATATGATCAACGACAATTTTATTTATGCATGTGCAGTTTCATAACCAAACTTTCAAGGAATATTCTCTCCAAATTCCTTCCTCGGTCCCAATGGTTGAAGTGTTGTCGGATAATCCGGGCCTAGTTGCTCTTCCGATCCCCTCTCTAGTTCGTATTATTTACAAAATATATAGGGAATGCCAATTCTCATTTGATCAATAAGTATATTGTGAACATTTATAAAGAGAAAAATGATTATACATAGTGCAAAAAAGTTTTAGGACAGTCATCTAATTATAATATATTATTATAAAATTTGTTAACTTTTAAAATATTTATTTTAAAATAATTCAAAACGATGATTTGTAATTAGATAAATTAGATAAACATGTAAAATGTAAAAAAACATATTTATACAAGTATTTAAGAAATTTTATTTTATTGGTAATAAAAGCTTTTTATATAAACTACAATTATTTCTACAATAAACTAAACTTAATTTTTTTATTGATATATATTGTTAAATTTTATCAAGTCTCGTAAATTTTAATCATTTGAAAGGGTATCGTTACCAAAATAAATCAATTGATTCCGGACAAATCCATGGAATAGCCACTAAGCCCACTAGCCAACTTTTACAATTCGTTTCAGATAAGAGTACTTATACCTTTATTCGAGAAATTTCTTTCGATGTAATAATATTGAATTGTAATGTATACAATTATATGATTTTATCCAAACTTATTTCTTTTGTCATAATTATTACTTGATTTTAATCCAAGTTGTAATGTATACAATTATATACTTTTATTCACATTTTTTCAAGAGAAGGATCAAATATTTAAATTAATTTTAAAAGAGTTTTTTTTTTATTCTCACAATTTTTTTTATTGAAATTTTATGATTAAAATTAACTACACAACAGAATGAATAGATTTCAAGAAAATAAACTATGAAAACTAGGCATAAATCTTTTAGAGTATATTAAATTTGGATTTTAAAAAATCAAACCCAAATAGATAATCAAGTATCAAAATTAAAGGGATTAGATCAAGTATTTTTCTTTTATTTCAGGATCGGTTTAACCTTAACCACAAAGAAATACGAGATAGATTAGTGCTACAAAGAATTATACCAATACGGATATTGATTTGAATTATTTAAATGAAATTATAGATTCAAACTTTGTTATCATTATCATACCCAAAAAAGAAATCAATTTCAGACATGAAATTAAACATATCATCTTCAATTCATTATGGTATCTTGAGCATTACATGATCTTGCAACTTTAGCTACATATAATATTATTCTCTCGTTTTCTCTTTCTTCCCTTAACAAGCTGTATGCATCCTTAATTATTATATTGACGAAACAAAGCTCCACTAATAACTTCCAAATATATTTTTTTTTTATAGGAAGACAGATTTGCCCAAGAAAAAAAAAAAAAAGATAACGTGTGCGTTGTGTTTGGCAAGTTGAGTACATGAAGTCAGGTTGTTTCCTTCGTGCAGGCAGGGGAGCAAATAAGAATTCAAATAGAAAACATATATGTTATGCTATGTTGGATTTTAAGAGACCATAAGAAACTCAACTTATCTCATATGATAAGTTATCTGAATTTTAAAGGTAACAACCCTTATCATCTTTTAGGCAGTTGTTATCAGTTTGAATAAATTTTATATAAGTTCTTTTCCATGCATCATCCTTTTGTAAGAAATATCAGGCAGGCAAACGAGAAATTATTATGTTAGACTATCATGATTTTTTTTATTAATCTTTGTTTAACATATAAATATATAATTAAGTAGTATTAATTATTTTTTGTAAACTGGAAATTTCGATCGTACATATAGATCAGTTGAAACTATGATCACGTGCTGATTCTAAATTATGTAATAATATTTCCAATCAAACGCCTCATAACAATTCTATCAATTCATGCATGTATTTATTTAATTAGATTTTGTTAATAAAGCAATGTCTCATCAGTTTACCAAAAAATATGTGCCGGTGAGTCATATAATCATAATGCATACATATTAATCATACAAATAACGACAACGTTTCTAGATAGAAAATTATTATTTGTTTAACATACGGTTATGATCAATCTAACAGCTTACAAGATATACATAATTGAACTGAGGAAAGACGTCCACTCAAATGCTATGAGATTTCAACGAATAAGATAGTGGATTGCTAACCGAAGTCCACTATAACCAGTTTTCTGCAATCATGAAAGCATCTATTATTATTAGTATTATTATTCTTGGGACTATTAATTGGTGCTACTCCCAGGGGTTTAGGGAGACCCTATTACAGAAGTGGATCCTAAAGGCTAAAGGTACTTCTATAAAAAGAGTTCCAATGGGAAGAATGTTATTATAAGAGTAATGTTTTTGACAATTTAGTAATGTCTTTTTGTCTATATGATTTTAAAAGAGTATTTCAGTCGGTCATTAGAATTCTCAAACTCCTCTGGAGGATTTATTAGCACTCACATGTAGATTTTTTTTTTTCAACAATAATTTATCTATATCCACGAATCAAAATTCAAATTTATGATCATATGTATTTAAGAAGTTCAAGTCACAATCACTTAAATTAATCATGATAGATAGTGACGCAATATACTACATCTTATGTTTTTAGTGAAGTGATACATTTTAGTACTATATTTCGGAATGTATGAAAAATTTTCTTAAAGAACAAAAATGCATTGTGGAGCATCGATCCTTCACGAGAAAATGGAGAAGAGGGGAATGGGAAGGTCATTTCCCGACAAAAGACAACCGCAAGTTACAACTCTGCTTTTGTGAACTAATAAGTATTTCTCCTTCCATTATTTTTTTCCGTGACGAATATACATTATCTTGAAAATAATATATTTGGAGCGTCCATCTTTAAGAAAAAAACAATATTGCTTGCGAATTCTCCTTACAATTTTGGGGAAGCAAATGCAAAGCCTCTCTCTATTTAAGATTCTTACATTTATTTAATATTTTTATATAAACATATTTTTTTATGAATCTAATTATTAATTTATAATTATTGATACTTTCATTATTTATGTTATTGAAATTTATAAAAATACAATTATAATATTCAGTAGTTTCTATTTATACATATTTTAAAAGTATAAGTATATAAATTAATTATTGAATAATTTTAAATTAATATAAATTTTATAAATATATTATACTATCTCCATTTCTGTTTATAAGATTTAAAATAAAAATAATATTTTTTTCTTTTTTATAATATCCAATTCATAATGTTTTTGTTGATATTTGTCTAAAATACTTAATTTTAGTATGATTCATAAGGCAATTAATCCAATCTCATTCACATTGTCATGCCTAGCTAGCTACAACCCGTTATTCATATTTCAACTTTTCGACTTGCACAAGAAAATATGAAAATGTATATGAAAAGAAAAACCCATATTCAATTCGTAAATATTCTCGAAACAACACGACTTTAAGATTTTTAAACCATTAGTTATATGACATACAACCAATCAAATTACAGGTTGGCAAGATGTTATTCTATTGAGAAAACAAGTGACTTCCTGCTTAGCACAATTTTTTATTAATTGATATAACTTAATAAAAAATAAAGTCTATTTTATTTATCAATCTATGATAATTACAGATTTAAATATGTTTTTAATATATTAAATTTGGGTCATTTTTGTTTTTGTCTCCTAAATTTACAAGATTTTAGTCTTTGAACCGTTGGGGATGGAATTACTTTGATGGTTTATAGAAGTATATTTGTTTCATTAATAAACTGTTGGGGATGGAATTACTTGATGGTTTATATAAGTATATTTGTTTCATTAATAACTACTATTCTAGATACATCATAGACAGAAATTCCAATATTGCTAAATTGAGTCATGTGATTTGATGAAGAATAATAACAAATAGGTGGAATATTTTTCGATAAAATTCACTTTATAGTCCATCAATTTCAAAAAAGTTCTTTTTTGTTCTTCCAGACTGATTTTTGGTGGTTCGAATATAAATTTGTAGTAATTTTTTATTAAAGACTAGAAAGAACATTTTTTTAAATTGAATAAATAAATAAATTTAGGAAGCAAAAACAAAACTGACATTTTTTTTACATATAAACAAAGTCAACCTTTATAATTGGAAACCAAAGTTATGTACAAGATGGAAAATAGTTGGAACGAGATGCCTCAATGCAGAGGTTAAAATTTCAGCAACGCACCCACAAAGGTGACTTAAATTTAAAGAATCAAATACATATTTAAATTTAAATCATAATCATATAAAAAAGCTAATTATGCAGACGTCAGTGCTCAAAGGATTAGTTAAATCTTGAAATTGTTCTACCCCGAGTATAGTTGCAATGTTTGGTCATTTATCAATATAATTAAGTTGGAAAGGGGAACTACTTTATAAAATTAATTAAAGGTCATATCAATCAATTTAAAAATTAAATTTTCAATATATAGTTGTATATCTCCAATTTCAGCAGGAATAATTTTTTCTTTACAAATTAATTTTAGAAACCAATTCAAAAAGCCATATATATGTGGACAGTGACAGCAGATAGATCGAGATGTATATATATTCGATGGTATGAAAGGACGAATATATATATATATATATATATATGTGTGTGTGTGTAAGAAAAAAAAAAAAAAAGAAAGATGGTGACTTAGTGATAATTTTATATCATGTATAAAAAGTATGAATGTTGACTATCATAGAAAAAACTCATGTATCCCAACTAAATTTATTTTATTTAGATTAAAAACAAAATAAGAGGATATAAATAAAAGGAAAAGGCATAGAAAATATAAAATAAATAAATTATGTTTTTCGATGGATAGAAATATAAAAGGAAATAACGAGATTTTTTTTCTACTTATTTAGATGAATGAAAAAAAAATATTAGTTAAATCTGTTTATTTTACTCTGTTAATTTTCTCATCATAAAATTATTATTTTTATATTATCTAAAATAAAAAGGAAAGAGATATACTCCTCTTTGATGCCATTTTGATTTTTGAGGTAGGGAGATTTTTTTCTGTGGATTCCACGAGAGAGAAAAAAAACTCTTTCTGCTCCTAAGTTCTAACTTTTATTCTCAAACGAACAGTATTCTATTATATCTTTCCTTTTTATTTTCTTACTTTTAGTTTTCCCAAAACAAACAATAGATGGGAAGTGGTGGGGGTTAATGTGTAATGTGTGGATTTAGTCATCGTTATAATCATTGCTTGGCTTAATCAGAAATAGACCAAACAGAGCTTTTTAATAAAAAGATTATTCTCATCAGGTGTTGCACAAAAACGTGCAAGTGATACACACTTATTATCATGATGTGTGAAACTTCTCTCGTCTTGTCTTGCTCTCAGGTCATGCCTTCCATTCACCTCATAATTATAGATTTTTTTATTTATTTATATGATGATGAATTATTTTATTTTTATTGGATGTAAAATTTTATCTCATACTTATACTTTACTTATTTTCTCCTCAAATATGAGTCTTTTTCATATAATATTCAATGATGATCCTTATAATTTAACTATTTTCATGTATGAACTCACCTATAAATGAATTAAGAGAAATTTTCATTATCGAATTATGAGTAACTATATAAATAAATTTGACATTATAACTTATGGATCTTCTCTTCATTTATATAATATCCAACTTCTTCATTCCTATCCAATATAAGATTTTATTTGACACTTGTATTTCAACAGAAAAATATAGGTGCTTACAATACAAATAACATGCATCGATTTCAAATCTATGAGGCACATAGATTTATATATATATTTTGTCTATTGGAGTGTTTGAATGGAACTCTGATTTCGGTGTAACAGCATTGCTTTCTCGAGCTCGTGCCAAAGGCTAACCCTTAGATATGATCAATCGTTATTTCGTCAAAGGTATATATATAATTCTTGCGATTCTTTTTTTATCTGTTTGAATTTGAAATTTTTTTATACTTAAAAGCATTGAGTTCTTCCCTCACAAGCACTTAGGCATGAACTTTTACACACAGCATTTTGGTTGCAATGGCTGCTACGGTGTTTTCTTACCCTGGCGATGGCTGACGGTCACGGATGGTTTTGGATTCCGTAGATGCCAACAATGTCGATCCGGGATGAAGCTGAAGAAAAATTGAGGTAAGAAATGTTGGTATCAATTGGAACTTTAAGGGTGAATTAAGATAAAATTAAATATTACAATATATTTTTGTAAAAGAGTTAATTTTAGGGGGTTAAGTATTTTTCTCTCTAAATATATTCCTATATTATACTATTAATAAAAATAAAATATATAATTTAGAGAATGAAAGTTTTAATTTCCTTAAATTTTTAATTATATATTTTTAGTATTTTTTCTTCTATTTCTTAGAAATATATTTTACACTATAGTCTCGCAAGTTTTACTTTCCTAAACGAACGATTTAGTGTTCTAGTAAATGACAAATCAAATGAGATTGAGAAACAAGGGTATACCATATTTGGATTGTTTTGCTTATATTAAATTGGTCAAATTGGCCGCGTAAACAGGAAGTTTAACGGAACCAAAGCATTAATAAAAGTCTGGTATTTGATTTGATTTGATTTATTGGAATTTCTTTTTTCGACCTCATTCACATGTCTTTTGCATACATGCACCCGATACCCTTTTGATATTGTTTCTTTAACTGCCTTGTCTCTCTCTGCCTTTTTAACTCTCTTTTTAAATAATTAACTAATTTGCTATGATACGAATGGAGAATTTTCAATTCACTGTAAGTATTCTGAGTTGAATATCTCTTTGGTAAAAAAAGGAAAAGGGATATGGGTGGTGGTAACTCGTAAGTCGATTATCCCACGATTTTATCGTTGTTATTTTATCGATCGCATATTCTTTAACCATTTTGTGTTATAATATTTGACAACGATAATATAACACAGAATACTATTTGACAATGATTTTAATTATCAATTATATTTTATATTTTCTTTTAATTTATATCTTTAAATGTCATCCAAAGTTAAAAATTTATGTACGGTGCATACATGCACAAAAAAAAGTATGAACACTGATTAAAAGTTATCTATGCTAAAATTTGTTTGACTCTTCCCTTGTCTGTTCTCGAAATTTGTTCCTAACTACATTAAGTTACGATAGTGTGTTTTATCAACAAAAAATAAGAAGTTATGATTAATGTCAATAAAAAAAAAAGTTTTTCTTACAACAAAAAAAAGGTATACTAGTGAGATTTTGATGTGTTACACTCCGTATTTAAAGTGGCATCTATATATAATATATCCCTATATTCTATTACATTATTTTGTTAAAAAAATATATTCTCAATTCTTAGGCGTTGCAAGCAATCTCAAAGCTAAAGCAAAGTTATATAACTCGGCTTGCTAGTATTCTTTCATTTTCTTTAATTTTATATTGATTTATCTTTCGATATATAGATGTTTTTGGCCTGTGATAGCAATATGCCTTTATATATATATATATATATATATATATATATATATATATATTATAATAAACTCAATTTGAATTTGTCAAGAAACAATAACAGCAAAAATGTACTGGAATCTGTGGTTGTCTACAAAAGAAAGTGTAGTGCATTGCTAGAAAAGCCATCACAAAAGGGAAGGAAAAAGAAGAAGTCGGTGACATTATCAGCCCAGAACTAGTGGGTGCTTGAAAAAAAAATTATCATAAGAAATGATTTTTTTAATAAGATATTATGGTAACTTATTAAAATGTGTTTTCTTAAAATAAATTAATCCAAATGAATACTAATATTTAATTTGCAAAAAATTAGAATCGTACTTATTTTAATTAAATTAAAATTAATACACTTTTTTTAAAATTTAATTTAAAGATAAACTCATTTTATTTTTTTCCTCAAAAGTGTAAAACGTCTATCATATTTAGGATGCTAGAAAACAGGGTTAAAGTGAGAAGTTAGAAATGAAGTTGGATCTGGTAAGAAAAGACTAATCCTTTATAACATGATGATTGTGATGAATTAAAGTTTGAATTTTTATTATCTAAAAATATCTCAAATAAAAATGTCTATCTTACTCTCTTCGCAGAGCCAGATTCACACGGGCTTCATCAACCCCCCTCTCCTTCAAACTTATATGCTATTTGCATAAAAATGAGTTTGGGATTTGCTTCCCTCATGAAACTTAATTTTTTGTTATTGTCTTTGTGTGTCAGTTTAAGTTTTTTTTTTTAAATCTCTTGTAACCAATATATATATATATATATATATATATATAGTTAAAAAAAAGTAAATAAAATAGGTTAAATTATAATTTTGGTTCTCTTAGTTTTTCAAATTTATGATTTTGGTCTCATTGAATTTTAATTATAATATTTGGTCCCCTAATTTTATAAATTTGTGATTTTGATCCCTCCAATATATTATTAACTAATAATTGTGATTATCAAAAATATTAAATTGATTATAAATTATTAATCATTAAAAACTTTAATAAAAGACTATAACTCTAATGTAGTGCTATTGTCAGTGGAGTTGTGCGTATGATAATAGATGTAAAAGAGATGTTTGTGAAAAAGAGGAGAAACACATTGTTATAGAAAATTAGGATTAATAATTTTTATTCAATTTTAAAAAATTAATAATTTTGATTAATTTATAATTAACTTAGTAACTCAATTAATTAAAATTATTTGTTAATTATTTATTAAGAAAATCAAAATCATTAATTTATAAGATTAAAAGTACCAAATATTATCAATTAATTAAAATTATTTGTTAATAATTTATCAGAAAGATCAAAATCACCAATTTATAAGATTAGAGAGACCAAATATCAGGTTAAATTCTAGAGAGACCAAAATTATAATTTAACCAATAAAATAATACTCTATTCATTTTATATATAAGACTCGATTATTTAATCTATTAAAATTAAGAAAAGTGATTAACTTAATTGATAATAATAAATTTGTTTGAAATTTATAACTTTTTTCAAAATTATTCTCGTCATTAATATTTATTTTTTAATATTTTTCAATATATTATCTTTCTTCTTTTAACAAGCAATATTTTTAATTTAAAAATAATTAATACAATAAACATTATAAACTGAGTCCTATAAAAAAACAAACATCATTTAAAATTTGAGTCTTATAAATAGAAATAGAAGAAATATATATTAATCAATAAATCTAATAATATATGTTATAATTAATTATGTGTAAAATTAATAAATAATTTTATGAAAGTTATTATTTATTTGTTACAAGATAGATATTTAAATAGTTTAAGTAAAAAAAAAAAAAGCCCCTTTGATGGTTTCCTGAGTCCGTCCCCGACTCTTCTGTGGATACATTCAATAAAAATTTAGCATGAATCGTATTTTTCTGATGTGTCTGCTCGAATATGGAAGCTTTGATTATAAAATTTATTCATCTGTAATTAATTATACATATAATTCAATTTTTTTTATTAACGAAAAAATCATACCATCATAATATGAGTTAATAAATATTTTTCTGAAATAATATACAATTCAAAACTACTTATTTCCTTCTTTATAGTTTTTCCTGCTTTGAGTGCTTTCTAGTTTCTCCTTTAGGAAATGCACAGTTACAGCAATAAAACTAAAATTATTTATAGTTTCTGCTCATTGTAAAACGATATTTCAGGTCCCATGTGAATGGACCTCGCGGAGTAAATCACAGACAGATTATGCTTTAACTTGTTTTGTTTTAGTTTGAATGTTTTAAACCCATTGTCCTAAAAATAACAAGAAAATGTGGATTCATAGGCGGATTCCATTAATCTTGTTGATTCTCCACGACATACCCTTGTCTCATCCCACACAAGGAAGTCACCCCTCTAAAAAAAAAGAAAAATCTCGCATAGTGAAAAATAATTGAAGTTTGGCAGAGTAATTCGTGCATAATTCTTCAATATTTTTAGTTTCTAAAATATGTTTTTTATTATATATTTTGATGTTTGCAAATTTATTTATTTTTCAAAACAGTCTTTCTATTTTTTTTATTTAGTTATTATTATTATTTTTAGTCGCAATCCTGATAGTATTTTTTTACTGTAGTCTTATAATATTTTATTCACTTTAAATTAATTCTATCAAAAATATTTAATAAAGAATAAAACACAAACAATTTACATATTACAAGAAAAAAAACTGAATATATTACAAGGACTAAACTTAAATAATAAGGACTAAAACTAAAAAAACATTTTTAAAACTTTTATAACAATCAAAATAATCTATAAAAAAAGAATCAAAATAATAATAAAAAAGTATATTACAAGTCTAAAAACGTATTTTTAAACATTGTTTGTGCAAGTAAAATTGTGTCCCCGTCCTTGTCCTTTGATTTAGTGCATCTTTTATTTTCGCCCCTTTTATTTATGCCCCACCGAGAAGTTGCCTACTTAAACTCTTCCTCTTGCACCGCTTCACACCATCGGCATCATCACCACCATATTCCTTATCTCTCTTGTTAGATGGTGTTTTTCTTTTTCTCTTAGTCTTAACCGCTTCTCTTCGTATGTTGGACCATTTTTTTTCTTAACAAGTCTCACATGATACATGCTTTTATTTTCCTTATTTAACGGTTTAATTTTGCTATAAGTAACGGGCACTTCTTGTTCTAACGACTGGCCCCTCTCTTTTCTTGGCTTTCTGATTCAGCTCTTTTCTCTTTTTTCACATTATAATCATAATTTGGTTATTGATCAATCCAAAAGGAGTTTGTTTCATTTGGGGTGATCGATTGTTGTTGTGGGGTGGCAGGGATTTTGATAAAAATCAAAGCTTTGGAATTTCACTGATCATCATGGAGAAGGCAGAGAAAGCTATGCAGAAGAGCTACTTTGATGTCTTGGGTTTGTGCTGTTCTTCGGAGGTTCCGTTAATTGAAAACATCTTGAAACCTCTGGAAGGAATCAAAGAGGTTTCAGTCATCGTTCCATCACGAACTGTCATTGTTGTCCATGACACTCTTGTCATTTCGCAACTTCAAATTGGTAAAATTCTTCTCACAAATCACTTTATGTCTTTATCCTGTTTTCATTTTGATAATCTTTTTTGTTATTCTATTCTATATTCTATATGCATAGAAGTATCATCAACACGCCTTTTAATACAACTTTGTAATTGGTTGATTTTTCAAAATTTATGAATCTCACTCTTTATTTTTTGTTTAATTTAATATATTTTTAATAAATTTTAATTAATAATAAAATGTGTGTTAAAAGAATTGCCATATATATCCGACGTGGCACACATGCACTTGTGTTTGATCACATGCGGTTGAGTAGGGAATCGTGCCAACCTTCATTGATTGGACCATTCCACAGTGGAGTAGCATGCTTGAAGAGAAAGGTTCGATTATAGGATTACGTAACTTTTTTGTAATGGTTTATCGAATTGCGGGTAAAATATTCTGTTCTATGTTTGGATGAGTTA
Organism: Glycine tomentella; assembly: GCA_007407185.1. Lineage (NCBI taxonomy): Eukaryota > Viridiplantae > Streptophyta > Magnoliopsida > Fabales > Fabaceae > Glycine > Glycine tomentella. Next base: position 1,329,696 of record PYAF01002407.1, read on the forward strand.
TTAATTATGAAAACGAGTTTTTGGTTCTTTACTAGTTACGAGAAATAATTAGTTTTTTTTACTATATAAAATTGTCTGAATAAGTTACCAAATTATTTTTCTTCAATAAGTTGAGAAACGCCCATTTGACCGTGCTGAAAGCAAGCACACAAGACAAGAGGCTTGCTTTGCTGATGATCTTGCGTATTTCCCTATCCTTTCATGAAATTAGAGCACCATTATCATCTTTTCACAAAGTTTCCTTTTGCCCCAATAAAACGTAACGTGTTGATGTTAAAGATGCATTACTAATGAAAAGGGAAATACACCTTTATCTAACTTTTCCATCTGGACAGAAATAATGGCTAAATGTGCTTCTTTAGATTAGAGTCTATAATATCATGTTTGCATTAAGCAAAATAGATTTGCAAACTTTGTATGTTTTAGATTTTGGGTTCATCAGATTAATTCACTAGCGAGGAAAATTGATTTTAAGGACAGAGGCTCACAATTTGTTTTAATAACATATATGCATTTACATTTTAAAGGTGATTTTTATTTATTATTCAGATAAATTAATTCTTTTAACTCACTTTAATGTCTTATATTATTAAAAATTAAGCATGTAACATTAATTACTACAAAATCTAAATAAGGAAAACTATTAGAATGAGATGGGACAAATGAGAGCATCCTACATCATACATGCTCTAAACAAGGGTGGCCTTAATTACCGTAACCATTAAGTAAACTAATAAAGTTGATTTTTTTTCATTCATTCATTGCTTAATTTCTCTAAAAGGGGATACATTTACTGATTTACATATAAGCCTAATTGATATCAATCAATGAATACTAATTATTCATGTGTTAATATCATATTATTCTAAAATAAAAACTACAATAAATATTAATAGCATTCGATATAGTTTTTTTCATTTAAATTTTAGAATGTATTTGTACCTTTCTAAACTCATTCTAACATTATATTAATATACACTACAATTTAGGTACTGCTATAGTATAGATTAAGGAGTGTAACTGTAACGTCGGTAGTTAGTTAATTAGTTTTACATACTTAGGTATCTGTAGCATTTGTGCACTGTGAATAAAATTAGGCTGTTTATATCCTTTTGCTTTATATGGTTATCACCTTTAGCTTTTTATAGAAAAAAAATTTGATGATTTTCTTGCAAAACTATCTCACATGATAAGGCCAAAACAAATAATGGGCTTGTGAACGGTTGTGATGACAGTTAAGGCACTGAATCAAGCAAGGTTAGAAGCAAATATAAGAGTGTATGGGGACGAAAAGCACCAAAAGAGATGGCCAAGCCCTTACTCAATTGCCTCTGGAGTGTTACTTTTGCTTTCTCTCCTCAAATTTGTGTTCCATCCCTTAAAATATTTGGCACTAGGAGCAGTTGCTGTGGGTGCCTACCCAATCATCTTAAAGGCCATTGTCTCCATTCGGAACTTTAGGTTGGACATCAATATTCTTATGCTCATAGCAGGTAATTAATTTCATTTAATTTTAGATTTTTATTTTTGTGTGGACAATGGTCACACTTGAATTAGAATCTATGACTTTATACGAATTATCTAAACTCCACCACTATGTTTTTCCAATATTAATTTTTGATCCTTTTTTTATTTAATTTTTGGTCCTTACACTATACGACAATTATTACTTGATGTCTTTGGCAGTAAGTAACTTAAGTACAAGGTGGATTGAGAAAGTAGTTGAACAATTACTTATCAATAAAAAGTTATCCCTACTTTCCTGTGGCCTTTTACTCGTGGACAAAGGGCCGGTCTTGTTTTCTTCTTCATAAATTTGAATTGAGAACATTTATATTTAATATTAAAATGGAATGGGTGTTTCCCCCCTGGAATATTAAGTTGGACTGCTAGCTGCTTAATTCACAATTGAATTATTTAATTTTCTTGAGATTCAAATGAGAAACTTCCAATATGGATGAACCGGAAAAAAATGGTTGAGATGCTAGATTAACTATAACACAATTTAATTTGGATCATATATTAACAAAAATAATGACTATGGAATATTTTCTTCAAATAGAACTCATAATTTTTGTAATGATTTATGATGTCTGCTGATAAACTTTGAAAAAACTACTTCTGCCATATTTTTTTAACCCTTATTCACCAAGGAATATTTTGGTTGTTTTTGGCGAATCGCTTACTACTAAGTTGGATCAGATGTCAACCTGTGGAGGCACATTTTGTTACTATTGGACATTGTGCCGGCACCGGAACATCAAGCTCGAGCTCGGTGGTAAATTTTTCCCAGGAGGAAATATGGGCCGCCCTTGACCAAGGGCTCCGGGAAAACCCAAACCCGGAGGCGCAGGAATTCCTCGCCCCCTTAGACCCTGTTATGGTTAAACTGGAGGAACTTTAAAAAAGTATTAAATGCATTTTCAAAATCTTCTTATTTCATCTTAATTTTTTAATATATTTTAAATAAAAAACTTTTCTTAAAAAAAAAAACAATAGAAAAGGACATTCAAATCTGTCATTCTTTCCTTTTATTATTTATTATATAAACTAAAAAAAATTGGGAGTGGTTAAAATTTTCAGTACACCTTCCTCTAAAGTAACACGCACCCTTATTTATTTTTGTTTTTTAAATTAATTTTTTATAATTTTTAAATTTTCGTTTATAACATAATTATACTTTTAAACTTCTATTTAAATTAAATTTTCTTATTTAATTTTACATCTAACTAAAATTTAAAAACAACCATACATGATACAACGGATTCTTGAAATAAAGAAATGATTTCACAATAATTCTTGAAAAAAAAATACTCTTGCTTCTCATGAAACTCAAATTCTACCCAAATCAACTTGTGATAACAAAAATCCAAAATAGGGACACACAGATTTTGTCTTGTATAAAATATATATATATATATATATATATATATATATATATTTATATAATTTTTTTTCACTTAAGATAATCATGTGAAGAATCATATGAGAAGATTCTCATATCCTTGTAACACATATTTATGATTCTATTTTTCAAGTTTTAAAACTTGAATAACTTCATATATTCTTGTCATGCAAAGTGATAAACAGTAAATCCTTAAAATTAAATAAAACTACACATAATTAGTTATATATATAAAGTTGTGTTTGAAAAGTGCATTTACAACGCAGTGTTTAAGGAAGCTGAAACTATTAGCTTCGGTTAAGACCTGAAAAATAGTCCAAAATATTGTGTTTGGATAATATGGTAGATTATGATGAGGTGGGTTAATCTTAACTTTGACTAAATTTTATATGTTTGAATTATTTTTAAAATTATAGTAGAATTAATTATTCAAGAAGATCATGCATGATAGAGTTTAAATAAATAGGAATATAACTTCTATTTTTATCAAAATTAATTTTACAATAATTAATTATATAAAATTAATTTCATTTAAAATTAATTTTACTATTAATGTTTGGTGAAGCGCATCCAAACATGCTGAAAATCTGCCATGTAACAAACATTATTGCTCATAAAACTGGCATGTCATCCCAAAATTAAGTTTGATGAAAACGTCCTTATCAGTATAATTCACACTGTACAAAATATTTTTGGCTGAAATCATAATTTTGATTTTCTTAATATTTTTAAATTCATAATTTTGGTTTCTATAATTTTTAACTGGAATATTTGGTCCTCTAATTTTATAAATTTGTGATTTTGGTTCCTTGGTAGATTACTAGTTAATAATTTTGATTAATAGAAATATTAAATTAATTATAAATTAAATAAAAATATTAATCATTAAAAAAGTTAATAAAGACTATTAACCCTAATATGATATTGCTATTAGTAAAATCCCAGTGCAACACTGAAAGTAGAAGAAATGTTTACGAATAAGATGGAAAAAATATAGTGTTATGGAAAATTAAGATTAATAATCTTTTAATAATTAATAATTTTAATTAATTTATAATTAACTCAATTAATCAAAATTATTTGTTATAATTTATCATGACGATCAAAACCATCAATTTAATAAGACATTAAATATTACAATTAAAATCTATAAAATCAAAATTATAAATTTAAGAAATCAAAAGTACCAAAATCATAATAATTTAGCCAATAATTTTTTTCCGTGTATGTAAGAACTTGAATGATCGAAGGGACGTGAAAGCCACAAACTTGACCCACCCCCCATAAAAGATCTTTGCTAGAAGCTATCAAACATGTGATAGAAACAAACTAGCTAGAAAGAAGTATATGCTAACGTCTTATATATACAAGACGTTATGGAGTCAAACTAGATCAGAAATTCTTCAGTATAGTCATAGGTATCCAAATTAAGTAGTAATTAGTTAACATTCAGATGAGTAAATGCATTTTTGTATATAGGAGTATATTTTTTCTTTAATATAACTTATAAATGTTATATATGTTTTTTTTACACAGAATGTTAAATATGTTAAAATATATAATATTATTTTAATTTCTAAAATGAACACAATTTACTTCAAAATTTCTTTAAATTATATAAACCTGCAATAGAAAGTTAATAAGAGAATAAATTCAACGTAATGTAGAGTAGAAAATGTCTCTGGATGAGTTAACATACAAGAAAAGATATATGATTAGCTAGAAATAAAAACACTAGAGAGAAAGTTGGAAAACCACCTATGGAAGAAATTAGAATGGATGGGTTCACAGTTCACTAACTTGCCTTAAGTAAGGACATTATTCAGAAGTTTAAACCAAATGGAGGGTAGCCTAAATGCGAGATAAACGCTTATGATATGATTCATCATAAAATATCTTGACCATTATTTGATTTAGAGTAAATAGTCTATGTTTTGACAGTATATATATATTTTTTTATACATGGTTAGTAAATTGTTAACTTTTACAATAACTCCCTTATTTTTCTAATTATACAAAATTAAACTCTTTGACTTATGTAACCGACTCAATCCAATGAGAAAAGGTTTTTTACTAGATATTATATATTTTCGCTGTTTAAAATATAGAGCTCGAGAAAGAGAGGGTATTAGTACTTTTTAATTATTATACAATTAACTTCTACTTATTAATCAAATATTATTATAACATTTATACGTTCGGAAAGTACAGTTCCAATAATTTCTTTTATTTGACAGTTATTGGGACAATTGCTATGAATGATTATTTGGAAGCCGGCACCATTGTTTTTCTCTTCTCAATTGCAGAATGGCTCGAGTCAAGGGCAAGTCACAAGGTATTTATTTATGTTTCTTGCTTAACACTGCCTCAAGATTAGTGGACCCATATTCTATTGTAAAGCCTTATTAGATAATTTAGGGAACCACTGTTCAAACACAAAATAAAACACATATTCTTGAATTAATCAAGGTATTGATTCATTTATTTACTTTTCATGCTTAACACTGGCTCAAGAATTAACGTATCATTCTTGAATTAATAAAAAAATTAGTGGACCCAAATTCTATTGCAAAGCCTTGTTAGATAATTGAAGTGACCACTGTTCAAACACACACACATTCCATATATTATAATATACTAATGGATACTGATTTTGTTTTGGTAAATGCTTATGGATAATGATTGTCATACTTTTGTGTAAGAACGTTGAACAATCTAGGCTATACAAAAGAAGACTAATTGCCTTATTGATTACACATAAGTATGCAAAATGTGTGATTTAAGATTGAAAGAATTATTGTCATCATCATTATATAAGTAATGAAGAAAACTGAATCAATGAGCCTATGTCTTACATTTGATGTTCTCTATAGAACACAAAAGCAGGGTTCTCTGTTTCAATTCTCATAGTAAGTATTGTGAAGCTTCTAAATGCAATGTCTTTGGATTCAGGCAAATGCAGTAATGTCATCTTTGATGAACATAACCCCTCAAAAAGCAGTCATAGCTGAAACCGGAGAGGTTGTGGATGCTGATGAGGTGAAAATAAACACCGTTTTAGCAGTTAAAGCAGGCGAGGTGATAGCCATTGATGGTGTTGTGTTAGATGGAACCTGTGAAGTTGATGAGAAAACTTTGACTGGGGAATCATTCCCAGTGGCAAAACAAAAGGATTCTACTGTATGGGCTGGCACCATCAATTTAAATGGTAAGAATTCTTAGTTCCATTATATGTAATGTGTCATTAGTGCTTGTTAGAGAAAATAATATAAGGAGAAAAAAAAGTTGATATTTTGTTTTTTCCTAGACCAAGTTGGTGAAGTCAATGTGTTTCCTTGAATGATTAAAAAGGTTATATTAGTGTGAAAACTACTGCACTAGCTGAGGATTGTGTGGTGGCTAAAATGGCAAAGCTTGTTGAAGAAGCTCAAAACAGCAAAACCAGCATCCAGAGATTGATTGACAAGTTTGCCAAGTTTTATACCCCAGGTTAGTCATACATAATCTACAGTATTTGTTAATCACTCTTGAACTGAAAAACTAATCTTGAAAAGTTACAGTCTTTAATAAGTTGTCAAATGTTGAAGAGATAAAAGGTCAGTTTTTGACAATGAAATGCAGCTTTATGTGATCTATAACTTTATGGTCACGCTTGAATTCAATTTCATTGTCCTTACATGTTGTTGGTAATGTTTTTTCAGGCGTTGTAATCATATCAGCTCTTGTAGCAGTTATTCCACTTGCGTTAAAACAACATAATGAGAAACACTGGCTTCACTTTGCGCTGGTTGTTTTAGTAAGTGCATGTCCATGTGCACTCATCCTTTCAACTCCAGTTGCAACTTTTTGTGCTTACACAAAAGCAGCCACATCAGGTCTTCTCATCAAAGGGGGTGATCATCTTGAAACACTTGCCAAAATTAAGGTCATGGCCTTTGACAAAACGGGTACCATAACAAAGGGTGAATTTGTGGTCACCCATTTTCAATCTCTTTCAGATGACATTGATTTGAACACATTGTCTTATTGGTAAGGGTGGCCCTTGTTTCCCCCTCTTACACTGCTATTTCTATCCATCTTTCTTTGAAACGTAAACTTATTAAAAAAATATAAGAACAGGAAAACATAATAGTAGTAGTGAATGAATAATAGTGATAGATTTTCTTGTGGTATAATCAATGAGTTTACATTCAACTTTTCAGGGTGTCAAGCATAGAGAGCAAGTCAAGCCATCCATTGGCAGCAGCAATTGTTGATTATGGAAGGTCTCTCTCCATTGAACCAGAGCCAGAAAAGGTGACAGAATTTGAAAATTTCCCTGGAGAAGGAATATGTGGGAAAATTGAAGGCAGAGTTATTTACATTGGAAATAAAAAAATTGCCGCAAGAGCTGGGTCTGAAACAGGTGAATGCCTTTACCATTGGGGTGCAATAGAATACAATCCTGCTTACTAAAAGAGATTACAATATAATTTCTGTAACTCATTTCAATATCTCTTTTAGTTTTAGCTAATGACAATTAATTGACCATTATGCTCTCTTGAGATTAATACTTTTTTTTTTCTTCTGTTTCTTGCAACTGAGTGAGGATTGTGATTTTTGTTTTGTAGTTCCTATCTTACAAGGTGAAGTTGAAAGAGGAAAGACCACTGGATACATATACTTGGGAGCAATCCCAGTTGGATTTTTCTCTCTTTCAGATGCTTGCAGATTAGGAGTTAAGGAGGCAATAGGACAGTTGAAGTCATTGGGAATCAAAACCGCTATGCTCACTGGAGATAGTCAATCTGCTGCAATGCAAGCACAGGATCAGGTGTGTGATGTTATACTTACATGGTTAAACCTTTGTGAATATAACATGGCTTAATTGTAGCAAGCTGTCACCATAATGAACTTATTTTTTTATGCTGTAAGATGTCACTAGGCAATTCATTTTTCTATACTCTATTGTTAGCATTAAGTGTTAACTTCCCCTAGACAAGTTGGAGTCATAGAACCTGAGTTAAATAATAATGGCACTAGTGATCTACAGATGGGGCATTCTCTGGAGTTAGTTCATGCAGAACTTTTGCCAGAGGACAAGGTGAGAATCATCTCAGAATTTAAGAAGGAAGGTCCAACAGCCATGATTGGAGACGGCCTAAACGATGCGCCGGCATTGGCTGCAGCTGATATTGGAATCTCTATGGGCATTTCAGGTTCTGCATTGGCAAGTGAGACGGGCAATATAATTCTTATGTCCAATGACATTATGAAGATACCAGAAGCCATTATGCTTGCAAGAAAAGCTCGTAGGAAAGTGGTAGAAAACATTGTTTTGTCAATCATGACTAAGGCTGCGATTCTTGGTTTGGCCATTGGCGGTCATCCACTTGTTTGGGCAGCAGTTGTGGCTGATGTTGGAACATGTCTATTGGTCATCTTTAACAGCATGTTACTTATGCGAAAAGGACACAACCATGGAGGAAAATGTTGTAGATCTTCTACTAAACCATATAACCACAAAAATGGATGTGGTGGCTCTCATGATAGTTCCTCTCATCATCACCATCATCATGAGCATGATCAACATCAACATGAAGATCATAGCCACAAACGTTGTTGCTCAGACAAGACAAAAATATTGTCCCCACCTCAGAAATGTGGTGGTGCTCATGGTAGTTCTTCTCATCATCATCATCACCACCGTCAACATCAACATGAACACCATAACCATGACCAACACGATCAACATGAACACCATCATAACAATGACCAACACGATCAACATCATCAGAAGTGTGCCTCACAAACAAGTGTCTCAACATGTCCACCCTGCTCTTCAAATTCAACTGTAGGAGGTTTTTTTGAAATTATTACAGAATAGGTCTAGCCGACTCTAGCGTAAGCAAGAGATGTCAGCATGCTTGTTCTTGCTAATTTATATTTATTTAGAAGATTCTTGGTGGCATGAATATGGAAGCCCGTAAAATATTACTGCTCTTGTATATAGTTTGAGGAGTTTGTTGAATTGAAGTGAACACAACAACATTGTGCCTGTAGGAGCTTGACATGATCAACATAGATTTTTAGGTAAGTCTGGTATGGCACTTTATTTTGGGGTCATACATATAGGGAATTTATCTCCTAAAGGAGAAGGGGAATCACTTTGGCAGTTGTTTGGGTATAAGTTAAGGGCTTCTTCCTTTTTTATTTATTTAATGTATGTTGCTTATATACTATACTATACTATGCAGTACTCATTAACATCAATATAAGAAATTGACAGTTTTTTGTCAATCCCTTCTCAATTGTGTGTTGTTTCTTTTGTGTCTTCTTTACCTCGTTCCAATGTTTGATCCACTTAAATGTTTTAATTTTAAAGGCTCCTGATAGCGAGGAATTCAAAAGTGAAATATAAATAGTGTAATATTTAATGTTATCAATATATTTTTCTTATCATTTATATATATATATATATATATATATATATATATATTTAATTTCTTAATCATTATTCAAAGTCATTTTTTAAGTAATCTAAAATATTTTCTCAAGTTTTTTATAGGATTTTTTTTATAGATTTTTATCTTGATATTTTTACAAGACCATTTTAAATTGTTTGTTACTTTTTTTTTCTTTTACAAAAACATCTTTGATCATGCAATATATTTTTTGTCAATAATGAATACAGTAAATGAGAAGATCACTAACCAACATTTAAGTGGAGATACGTTAATTAATTAGATTAAAAAAATTAAGAGAATGTGACCCCAATAAAGTAATTCTTTGATTTCTTTCCCTTTAGTGTTATTAATTAAATTAAATATATCTTTTCAATTTTTTAAACAATTCAAGGTCCATTACCCATTTCTTTTGGATTTAAGACTCAATTTTGGCCCATTAAAGCAAGACTCACAAATCACAAGTCAAACCTGACTCAATAACCCATATTTTTTTGCGGAATGTCTCAATAACCAATATTATTAACCCAAATATTTCCTAGTTAGAAAGTTTACTTTTATAGCTGCTATTATTTTCTGAACAAAAAAATAAAACTACTGCTATTTTTTAGTAAGTAAAAAAACAATTGTTCGTATTTCACTATTTAGCCCAGAACTTTTGTGGCTAATGGATATTAACCCCTAAAAACTTAATTTCCAATGCTTTTTTTACTGCATTAATTTTCACAGCTATTTAACATATGTTTACTACTAGTACTTAATTTAAATGTCAGTAATACTTTTCCCGAGCTTAAATATATTTAGTATTTACTGACCATTTACTACTTGTGAAGGATTTGGTCGATATTAATTATATGGCCTCTAAGTGACGTATTAATGGCTGCTAAAACTCAACTTTGATTTAGTGTGTAATTAACACTTGAATTAAAATATTTTTTTCAAAGATTAGTTTTTGTTTCAATAAAAAGAATTTTTTTTCTCAACATAAATAAACTTTAACGAAAGATCTATTTCTATTTTCATTTAAAATTTTGTATTGTCTCATCATATTTCGGTGGTAGTATTCTTACATAATTAAATTAATTGATTCCTTAATAATAATTTTTTTACATAATTTTTTTATATGCAAATCAGGCTAGGCTGTGCTGATTATTATTTCTAAAATTTAAATTGGAATTATAATCATATCCCAATTCAATCATAGGCTTGATTTTACAGTCCGGGCCCATCCTATATATATTATAGAGGTTTTTGTTAGTGACAAATTTAGATTTATTATTAGAAACGATTAATTTTAACGAATCCTTTAAAAAGTTTAATAATACAAAAAAGTATAAGAAAATTAAGTAACACAAAACTACAGAGGGTAATTAAAATTTATTTTCTACTAAATTTATATGCTAAATTGAAATCTTTTATGAACCTTAAACAAACTCATGCAAGTAGGGTAAAATAACTTGTTTGCGTAATGTAATTTACAAGATATCCGTGAACGCAGCAAATTTAGAGTGATAATCGATTGTCAAATTTATTGTGCCTCCAACACGCAGCATAAATAAGATTCTATACAATCCCTTTTCCCACGCCTCAAAGAAACACGTTCTCTATTGTGCTCAATGCAAAGGGTGTGGCACATAAATTTGTTGAGAAGCCGATAAGTGAACAGTTTCATTAGACATGGTAGGATTCGACTGGCACGGAAAATATATAGCATAAGTTGAGGGGGGTTGCATCTAATCACTCCCTTTGAATAACATATAAAGAAGCCACCTAGTCAGTAGGCACGTACAATTTGAACTGGCTAAGAATTCATACGAAATAGTAATATAATTGTATTTCTACGGTTCTAACTCTATATAACAATCACCTAATACAGCAACTAGAAGCAAACTAATTAAGCTCTAGCAATACATCAAATAATGCTGCAGGTTTTTTTTTTGTTAACTAGAGGGTTAGGTTGAGGATGGAATGAAGCCAAGCATGACTTGCCGGAGTCATATTCCATGTGATGAGGCTAAATGCTTTGATCGTGAAAATTGATCAGTTAACCCGGCAAGTAATTAATCTTTGGCTGCATTTTGCTCTTTCCCTATTACATGAGGCACACATGTATTTACCTCATAGCTAAACTAGCTTTTGTAACGGGAGACTCATCTTATGAATTCATCTCTCAACTATATGTTTTTTTCTTCTTCTTTCATTTGATGCGTGCAGGATATATTAAGATGATACGGGTTAGCTTCACATTGTGTGCATACGCGTACATATACGCGAATGATCTCTTCCCGGGTACGGAAAATTAAAAAATGTCATTTTAATTACAAATTAAAATAATATATACAGGAGATATCAAGTTACTTTCAAGAGTAATTTCCTATTAAATAATTCCCTTCAACAATCTTCTATACAAATTAAATTTTATTTCCAACTGTTCAATATTTTAATATTAACTCAACGAATCACACGTATATATCAAATTTAAGACAAATTAAACATTTGTTATCATATAATCTTAGTCAACATTTACTTATATTTTTAGGGTTGATGCATATGGTTTTGTTTTGGCTGAATTATTTTAGGATTGATAGCTCTTTTTTTGGTGAAGTAGGATATCCCTCCGTCTAAAATCAAGGATCAAATTTTTGAAATACTGAAATTTATTTAAAGAGTTGATATTTTTCAATAAATATTTTTGATATACACAAATCAAAAATCAAAATTATGATCACAAACTTAAGGAACAATATTATCTATGGACCATGCCACATCTTATTGATAAGGTTGATGCTACTTCATACTCATGATACAATTTATCTCATATTGATAAATTATTCAAAACCTATACTAATTTAATAATTTTAAAAGGAAATTAATTATCCCATTTCGGTTAAAAAACCCTGAACAAATATTATATATGATGTGACCGAAAATGGTAGGCTCTTATAAAAAAAAACTAAACAAAACCTAAGCACCTTATTCTTAATCACTACTCCAATGATTGTCAAGTATGGCTGAATATGATAAATGAGGTAATGACATTTATGATGAAAAATCTAATATGTGAAATCAAATTTTAACAGAAATATAATATATATATATATATATATATATTAGGGCAAAAAATACTTATAAATGAGAAGAGTTTCAATATTTATAGGTGTGACTCAATTTAGACTCATAAAAGTTACCAGTGTAAGTGAGCTTGATTTGATACTTTAATGTTATGCTACAGATAAGGTGTTTAGACATTTTTATAAGAGCAATCCTCTTAAATAGGAAAAAGAAATAAATGAACACCCAAATGTTATATGACACTTAAAGAGAAATAGAGAAAGGAGAGATAAAAATATAAATTAATAAATGAAATAACATGATAGGAAAAAAATTAAAAAAAAATTAATGAGATGTTTTATATTTAAGAATGTCTAATTATCATTACCTCTTAAATATGATTAAACTATAGATATATGAAAATATATCATGATATGTCATCTAGATTGGGAATTGGAAATGTGATAGTATAATTGAACCATCTATCCATAGCAAATAGACGTACATGAGAACAATATCCTTTAAATCTTGGAGTGTTATTATGCCCTCAAAATTAAGCCTATTTAAGGGCCCATCATGGAGTAATATTTTATTTTAGTTTCATTTTTTTATCATTACATTTAGTTTCATTTAATTTACACATATCTTTTAATTTTTATAAAATGCTAAATTAATTTTAAATCTTAGACTGATTATGTACAAATCTAAATCAAGTTAAGTAAGGTTATATATAAAACTAGTTTGGTAGTAAAGAAAGAAGAGAAGAAAAGAGATTATGAGCCATTGTTTCGTAACTTCCTACTAAAAAAATAAGAACTAACATGATCAATAAATAAAAAAAATCTAAATCTATCAAACTGTTCATATATGAATTGAAGCGAATTGAAACCGGACAGAACTAGTGTGGGATATCAATATTTTATGTGGGATTGTGTTGTGCACTTGTGCTTTAATTTGACCCACCATGCAATGAAAACACAAGGCTACGGATTTAATTTAATTAGTTCGGCACCTCTCAACATGGAAAGCAAGCTAAACGGAATAAATCCCAAAGCTATATTTAATTATGTAGAATTATTTAGTTGTAGATGATTCATGAATGATCTCACTGGAAGAGGTTTTTTCTTTACATTAAAGAAATAAGCGGAGAACGTGTGGTGTGGATAGACTTAAAGAGTTGCACGTGGCCCTTTCAATATGTTAGCTGTCTTCCATAAAGCACAATTATCTCCTGTTATGGAAAATAATCGGTGGTCAGAGTCATCTCAGTCCAATATATATATATATATATATATATATATATATATTATTATTATGTGTTTCTCTTCTGCTATAAAAGCACACCACCCAAATCATCAATGTAGCTCTCCAAGCTTATAATATTAAGGTCCTCTCAACTCACAATAAGAGGTAGAAAGTAGAGTGCAGCCAAGGATGACTTGCCGAAGCAAGAAGAATGTTAACATTCTTCTTCTTCTTCTTCTTATTCTTTCACGCCGGCAAGTTGTTCTTGGCTACATTTTGTTTTCTTCTTCTACTGTGATGCTTTGCGGACTAATGTACATATAGTTGATTAATTGCAACGTCTCAAACTACAAATATTGTGTTATTCATTAGTTACCAGCTGCCATATAATAATAAATTCATTTTGTTGGTTAATCTATGCTCTATTTTGATATGAATACACATTCATGTATATGCATGTTTAGTTAGTTGATTTGACTCCACTTAATTGTGTTTATTTATATTGAAGCGACGTATAGTATATATATGTTTTTCAAGGTCAAAAGTTTGTAAGAACAAAAGATGGAAAAGTGAAGTGATACTGACAGTGTAGATGGCTAAATAACTCTTATATGGCTCGTTACAATTTATTCTGCAGATTCTTCCTCACTTCTTATACAGTTGTTTAATACCCTATTCTTAAGTCATGATATCACGAGGGAGCTTCTGTCGGCGTATTTTCGGGTAAAAATCATATAATTTTTACTAGGTTACCCTCCTCATGCACATCCTCAAAGACCATATAATTGAATGACCTAAAGGAGAAAACATCATGTTCAAAATGCCATATAATTGATTATGTTTATAACATAATTGATTATGTGTTTCGGTTAAGAAAATAAAATTTAATTTTTTTAATTCTTTAAATTTGGATAATTATTTTTTTAGTCCTTAATAGAATTGTTTTTATTATTTTCTTAAATTTTTGAAAACTTACTCTTAATTTTTTTTAAACATCATATTCAACATGCCATATAATCAATTATGTTATTATGTGTTTTGGTTAAGAAAATATTTTTTTTAATTCTTTAAATTTGGATAATTATTTTTTTAGTCCTCGATAGAATTTTTTTTTATTATTTTCTTAAATTTTTGAAAAATTACTCTTAATTATTTTTTTTTTTGTTTT
>PYAF01002407.1:1344607-1373151 GCA_007407185.1 Glycine tomentella
TAAGAATAATTTCATTTTTATTTTTCTTTAAAATCACCACAATATATAAACAAATGGTTACCAAACCATAAGACTAAAATATTTTGACAATTTTAAATTGTTAGAAATCATTTTACAAAAAATAAATCTTGTTAGTTAGAAATTATTATATAGTTTGAAACTATGAAGACAACCAATAAAAAGGGACTGAAAGTAGTTATTCTAATTTATATTCAAAAATTAGAGGAATTAATAAAATAATTTTTTAAGGACTAAAAAAATAATGATCTAAAAAGTTAGGATCAAATGGTATGTTTTAATATTTCTATTTTTCTCTCTCTTTTAAATTAAACAATTCTAAAATTTAATTTTCACTCCGTTTATCCTGAACCAAAAACCTCTATTTATTTTTTATATATTTCTCTACTCTCCGTTGTTTTTCTTACCTACGTATACGTACGTCTTCTTCCTCTATTTCCTTCCTCTGCCAAACATTGCGTTACGGATTTACCCCATACCACATCTATACCGAAGAAATGGAAATGGGGCATTAAGCGGAATTTACTACTTAAAAAATAGAAAGTCAAATTGTTTAGATGATATATACAATTTTATTGTTCAAAGTTTACAAAAAATTAAACTCCTACTCCGTTACTATTTATTTGGCTGATTTATAAACAAGAATTAGCCCGCCATTAAATATAATGATATGTTTATACCTTCAATTTATTCTAATTAAATTAAAAAATCAAGATAAGTAAAATGTACAACTGAGATTATACTAACCAAAGACTGATGTAGCTGTGTAAGGTTCGACTGTGTTAAACTATCTATTTAGCATATTTAAGTTAAATAATGATAGCATTTTCATTGACTATATCCAAAAGAAGAGATTTTGAAATGCGGAAATGGATTCTCAACAAACAATTACGAGCAAAATCCATGATATCATACCTGGTATTCAGTTTCCAATTAGAGCAGGTAGGCCAGGAACATCACACAAAAGTTACACGTGCAAAGACAATTAATGCAAAAAAAAAAAAAAAAAGAAAAAAAGAAGCAAATTCTTGTTTAGCTAGCCAAGAAAAAAGTAAAGGAATCCGTACTATTGTGCCTTAGACTTATACAGTGTATATGTAAGAGCATGAAACGTGCATATAAAAGATCAAAGGAACGTACGTTAACCTCTATGCATGGCCATACTGATACGGAAACCAATTAAAGTAAAAATGTAATCAGAATCTCTTCTGATCAGCTGAATTTCTGAGAACAAATTCCCATTGACAATGCCAAATCAGAAATATGGATGCCATCCTTGTATCATATATTCTATTCCCACGACAGTAAATTTATCAACACACAGTTTTAGGAAGACAATGAGCTAATAAGTCAACTTTTGAGTGATTCTTCCAGACAATAAGAATGGTTTTGGATAAGGAGCAGCATGTAAAAAAACTCATAGAAACGTGGGGCCTACGTGCTATATATAATTTTATCAAGGATGCCATCCTTTGACTTTGTTTGACATTTTCTGCTTATAAATTGGCCACAATGACCCTCAAGATGACACATGCATGCTGATAAGTGAAATGTGAGTGTGAGTGAGAAAGTGTGGTGGTTGAAGCTTGGTGTAGTTTTCTCTCTCTCTTCTCTAAGTGTCTTGCATGAAGGTAGAGAGAGTAGATTTGAGCCAGGATGGCTTGCCGGCATATGCTTAAAAGCAAAAAGATCCCCTATGTGGGTGTTGCTGGTGGCCATCCAGGCTCATATTTGTTCCCTTTATACTCTCATGTCAGACTTTGTAAAGAGCTTGAAATATGATAGGCATTAATTGTGCCACTGCCTTGTTTTAAGTACTGTATCACTTTTGGCAGTGCTAAATGATGCATGAACTATATTATTTGATTTTGGAACAGAGTAATAACCAAAACTGGAAGGTTGATAGTTGGCATTATTAGTTTGCTTAGTAGTAGGCCTTTTTTGAGGGAGTCCATTTTCTTGTTGCATTGGTCTACTTTTGAGACTCAAGGTTAGAGAAAAACTTATTTATCTATTTAAAGTACTTAATTACTTCAAAAGGAAGAGGCATTATTGAAACAAGCTTCAGGAAAATATATGTGGGTAACGACCTTATTACAACGAGTGTGATTTTGATTTTCTCATGGTTAGGAGAATGTATTTATTATTAATTAGTAACCTATTTGTTTGAATTTGTTATTTATTATAGTTTAACGAAATGGACCTGGTTTTCCTGCATACGTTTTAAGAGTCAATTTTCCCCATTGCTTAATCTATGACATAATATGATTGAAATAATATCTGTTACACACAACCAACTCACCAGTCAATTTTGCATGTTTAAGAAATGGAGGAAAAATCATTATTTCAGGATAAGCTGAAAATGGCAAACATTGTTGGACTAGAGTTTCTTCGATCAGTTCTATCAAGTATCCCCCAAGATTCAACATCTGTTTGATCCGTCTTTATTGTGAATATGTGAGTCAAGAGGTGCAGAAGAACTAGCTATCGTACTCATTTTTTTTTATGTGTGCATGCTTACCAAACATACATTATTAAACTATATTTAATCATTTTGGATATAATGATTAAACAAACATACATGCTGGATAATGAAATTTAATTAAGAAGTAGGGTATTGTTGGGTAACTATGATGCAGTCGAATATGTGAAAAAATACGAATTAAAAGTGCCAATAGCATGCCAATATCAGCCATTCCCAGCTAGTGAGTTGTGGGTCGCATCTATCCTCTGGCCTTTCCATCAATGGGGGAATGGATATTTTGAGACCTTTTTCCTCCAGCGTAGGTGAAATCTTTTATTGTAGTAGTAGATTATTTCAAAAATTGGATAGAGGTTAAAGCATTGGTTAATGGTTGTTGATGAGCGTCATAGATGTAGTTTTTTTTTTTTTTTTTTTTTTTTATAATATGACATAAATATACTTAGTTGTCGAGTGCAGATGGATAACGGGGATCCTAAACCACTTAATAATTTCTTAAAGTGCATAGACAATTATTTTACTTTCTTAATTAAGTAATGTTTGGCTAATTTAAGTGTAATCTTGTAGGTAATTTATTTTTACTTTAATTAACCAATTTTTGAAAGGTTGCATCTAATTATTTTTGTTGAACTTTTTTTTACATAGAAATCAAGTTTAGAAATGGAAAACATAGTTGGAGCAAAATTTTGAATAAGAGAATTTGTTTAGCAAATTTATTTCGTTAGGCAAAAATTGGAGCGAATGTCAAAGTGTCAAAGTTTGCTAAGCGAATCTAAATCGCAAAATGAATGGTCGTTTCAATTTTGCAATTTCACTTGTGAATTTCTACTAAAACAAAGGAAACTTCAATTGTGTATAGATGGGGGCCATTTTGGATTAAAAAAGTCTCTTTGTTTTTACTTTGTGTCCTGGTGTCTTGAAGTTGAAAGCTCTCCATTGATTCTTCGCGCCATATTTTTTTTTGGTATGTTGATGCTGCACATCACACATGGCTATGAATAGCTAAGAATCCTACATTGAACATTTGTTCTTTAATATTAGTGTTGTACTCTATGTAGGATGATTTTTCATGACTTATTTATGTTAATGTGAATGTGATTAAAAAATACTTTTATTATTTTGAATTGAAGCAAAACACTCAATGAACCTTGTATCTAGAAATCAGACTTGGTTTATTGATTATGTTTGAGTCATAAAGCTTAAAACAAGTTATTTTATTAAACGTTTCAGGGATTGCCATTCAATAATGGAACTTAGATTCTTTTCTCTTAAAAAATTAGGATTTAAAATATCATTATATAACTAATAATGAAGTTTAAAGTGAATGTTGTACATTTTAAAAAATGAGAGTAATGTTTCGTGAAATCTAACAGTAACATGTTATCCATCATTTGAAAACTCTTACCCTCTTTATCTTGTTTTATATATAATGTTAATCTAACATAATATGTATCAAGGAGATTTAATTGAGTTGGTTTAGCGTGTGTGTATGTTATTGTAAATTTTTTGATATTCTTATGAATAATATATAAAAAGGGGAGAAATTAATTTACATTAAGAATAATTCTTTGAGTTACACTCATTTTTACTATTCATTTTTTTTAAAATCTAATGTTTATAATAAGTTATTACTTTAATCCGTTAGATTCTAAAAAAATAAATGATAAAAATAAAAAATAACTTTATAGTGTAAGTTTAGCTCTATATATATATTACACCAATTCTCAAAACAATAATGCATATTTCATACGTATTTTAAATTTGTCTCTAATGTTAACCGTATTTTAAATAATTGATAAAAATATAAAGATTGTATATTTCATACGAAATAATCTGTATGTAATTTGTGGGAAATTTTTTATATTCAACATTGGAGAAATATTTGAGACAAAACAGAGATAAATTCCAGACAGGTTCTTTATAAGCTTCAAATTCGTCCCAAACTTGTTCAAAATGTTAATGATAATGAAACTTGGAACGAAAAATTATCATGTCCCGATACCAGAGTAGAGTAATATTACCCTTAAGAGGCCTTTTGGCTTCATACCTGGGAATCTAGTTTTTCTCTTACTCCTATAAATACCACCAACATCATTATATATTTAGTACACATCATTACAATGGTGGAATCGCTACTAACTTTAATTTTACAATGTATTTTGTAGGTATCCACCCATTACATGTCTCAACTTTGCCAGAAAATTAACCAAATGCGAAAAATCTCGGACCTCAAACCACTTGGAACACACCTCAAGCACAACACATCTTTAACACATAAGCTTCATGCCTTCATCCATCTCGAACAACATATATATGAGGCTTTTAAAATAACTATTTTAAAAATCAATAAACTTGTCAGATTGTTATTGTATGTCATTAAATGACAATATAAAAAGCCTTCGCATGCTAATGCATTCTAATTAAAATCTAAAATTTGAAGATATGTAAAATGTAAAATCCACGTTATACTAAAAAAAGGCTTATCTAATAATTTCTTATCGTCATAAAATGCTGTCCAGTCCTGCTTCTAGAAAACTTATTCGAGTTAAACAATGATATGACTATATCCAAAAAAGAGATTTTGAAATTCCGAAATGGATTCTCAAGAAAGAAGAAGTTACGTGCAAAATCCATGTGATATCCTATCTGGTAAATAGATGTGTGTTTCCAAATAGACCATGCAGTAGGCTGGGAACATTACAAAGGTTACACGTGCAACGACAATGAGAAAAGAAAAAGAAAATTCCTGTTTAGCTATGAAAAAGAGAAGGAATCCCTATTGTTCTTAGACTGATACAGTGTGTGAGAATGCCCATACTGATACGGAAACCAAATAAAGTCAAAATGTCATCAGAACCTCTTCTAATCAACTAAATTTCAGAGAACAAATTCCCATCGACAAATGACAATGCCAAATCAGAAACATGGAGTAACCACTACTACTCTCTTGCTGCCTTTCTTGTTCATATTCTATTCCCACAACAGTAAATTTATCAACACACACAGTTTTAGAAAGACAACGAGCTAAGTCAACTTTTTGCATGATTCCAGACAATAAGAATGCAAGTTGCAACAACTTTTACTTATTCATACTTAACACACTCTATTATTGATTGAAGTTTATTAAAAATCATAAAATATTGGCAGCTGAGTCTCAATTTTTATTTAATGAACTTCACTTATAATTTTCACTAATAATAGAGTGTATTAAAAGAAACGTGTTAAAAGAATACATTGCTGGCACTCATGTTTACCTTTAATATTAACATCGTTTGACTTTGACATTTTCTGCTTATAAATTGGCCTCAATGACCCTCAAAGATTACACAGGCTAATAAGTGAAATGCGAGGGAGAAAGTGTGGTGGTTGAAGCTCAAGGTAGTTTTCTCTCTCTAATTGTCTTGCATGAAGGTAAAGAGAGTAGATTTGAGCCGGGATGGCTTGCCGGCATATATGCATGTGGCTATTGCCGGTGCCATCCCGCCTCATATTTGCTTCCTTTACACACTCATGTGAGACTTTGAAAAGAGCTTTAAGTACGGTATCCATTGTGCCTTCTTAAGTTTATCATGTTTGCAGTGCAAATGAGTAGTATATAATTTTGATTTTGGAACCGACTAAAGACACAATTGGAAGGTTCCTTTTTGTCGAAAGACATAACTGGAGGTTGATATACTTGGATTGGAATTATTAGTTTTCTTAGGGACCTTATTACAGAGTGTCTTTACTACTGTTTAACTTAATTACTAGTATTTACCTATATGTTTGAATTTATTACTGACAGTTTATGGTAATGGACCTGGCTTTCCTGCATACGCGCGTTTTAAGTGTCTTTTCTACATTGCTTAATCCTAGCATACAGGTTAAGTTTGCTTGCAAGAATATCTGCTAGTTTTGTATTTCGTTTGTGATTGAAATAAACTCGTGTAGTTAATGGGATCCATAATCATAATAAAACACTATACTGTTACGAGTGTTTCCACCCAAAAATAGTATATATAAGGAAATGTTGTAGAATTAATGGGGTGAATAACGAAGAAATTTTACATTAAAAAATTATGAATAATTATATAAGTCAACTGATTATCATATATACTTTAATTCAAAATTTCAATTTTCAGATTTATGATTTTTTTTTCACTTATGTAATTTTCAAATTTCTTATTTTTACCCAATATGAAATTTTAACTCACTTATACTTCAACGGACACTGCTTTTAGATGGCACAGAAGTTGCTTTTCAACCTTATTGTTTTTTAGACTGATTGTCATTTGTCATGGTGTGGAGGAAAAGAGCATGGGTTGAGTGTAGAGATAGCAACGGGATGTTTGGCCCTCTTCATTCTTGCAAAAGGTGGGATGAATACTAGTGCAAATATAAAAGAAATGAGTTAAAAATTTTAATACTCGTCGAATTTTATTAAAGTTCGGGTAATGCTCCACACTCTTTATAAATCTACTTTGCTTATATATTTTAAATAAATTATATATTAAGTTTTTATTTTATATTTTAATTCAAACAATATATAAATATAATAAATAACAAAGAAATGAAAGTTAAAAATTAAGAATTTAATTATATTTTTTGTTAAGTGTATATTTTTAAGTTTATTATTTAATTTTTAACTATTAAACTAATTGATTTATATTTTCACAAATTATAACGATAAAATCTTTAATAATATATTATGTATATATACGTCATAAAAAAAACACATAAAAAATGTAATAGTAACTAATATGGACAAAGGTAATTCGGCATCTATCCTCATCTTTATTTAAACAATTTGGATAACATCCATACTGATACCTGTATCTATCTGATCAAAACATATATTCTCCATCAAAATTCTAGGCGGTACCCGTAGTTACAAGATTCTTTGCTATGCCTAACCGAGTCGCATATTATGCTACAATTATACAAGACCTGCACATTGCAATGCGATGGCAACACAGCTGCATAATAGAAGATCAAGTAACATGGTTTCTAAACAGACTTGCTAGGCTAGCTCTTTACCACACACTTTTGAATACACAATTTATTGTTGATTAAAATTAATCAAAAATCACAAATTTTGATGATCATCACTTGTCACTTAAAAACTTTATTTTGTAATTTTCAATAATTTTAATTAATAGTAATGTATGTTAGAAATAATAATATTAGAAAATGTGCTATTAACACTACTCTTAGTTAAACTTCATTACAAAACAAGATTCAATAAATGAGAAATGAAACCTATAAGTTTTTTTAATTTTAATTAATGTTGTCAAAAAATAAAATTTAACTAATAATAAAGATTATGTTCGACAAAATATTTCAGTTAATTTTTTAACTTTTCTTACAAATTGAAAAAACTTACAAGTTTTTTTAATAGATTCTAACGTTTTTCAAAATGTTGTTTGAAATAACATTTTTTTAAATACTCGCTTTTAACTATTAGCTTTTTATATTTTCTTTTCTTTTTATCTTTAATATATTTATCAAATTTTTTTACCTATTATTTTTAAATAAATCATGATTTTATTATTTTTTAATTATTTTACACTTTTAACTACTTTAATAACTTTTTAATAAACACTTTTAAATTAATAAGTTAAATTTTTATTTTTCAATCTTTAATTAATTTTTTAACTTTTAACTAACTTTTCAATTAATTGTCAAAAATAGTAAAAATATATTTAAAAGAGTATGTTAAAAAATGTGTTAACATTTATTATTAAACATTCCCATGATAGAAATACTGGAAAAGAAAATCTTTGCATGTTCACACATAACGTTCAAATGGTTCAATGAAACTAGGAAAGTAGTGTGTCCACATTTTCTTTTTTCTTTTGAACTTCGCACAGGTAACGCGCACATGTTTTTCTAAAGGGATAGTTTACTTCTGCTTGGCCCAGTTGGGAGTCACAACAATCCCGAAGTCTTGTCAGAAATTACTTTTTAAAAATATATAATTATTTCCATCGTTTACCATCATCAAAGAAAGTAATCTGCTGAATTTTTTCTAACTTCATCAGAAATTTCAAGTGCAAAATTCACATAAGACTCAATACTAAACATCACTTACAGCCGGAAAAGAAACGCTGACCAAAGGGCAGCAACATACCATCATTAAGAATAGACCAATGAATTTTCTGAATGAACAGTAACACGTAGTGTTTTCAACTAAACAATTTTGAAAGTTCTACAAAGATGAACAACCATAATGAGTTGATATGATTTCTCCAAAATCTATCATGTAAAATATAACAGAAATGGAAGGAAAAAATAATAAGCCATCCATCCATCCCCAAAAGGAACACTAAATCGTTAGTCTCCTCTTCTGTCCATGTTAGGCCACTCGAACTCCAAGGCCAGTTCACCTCTTGCACTCAATGTATGTGGCTGGCAGGCGATCAAGCCGCAATAATGCTGCAATTTACAACTCTCATGCCATATGAGAAACCAAGATCGGGGCCGAAACTAACATTACTTTCCGACCAAAGAATTAGATCAAAATAGCAGGCTCAAGGTCCTGAATAATTGGCCAATAGACGCAACAAACTATCCAGTGTTTCAGGAGTGAATTTCCTAGCAAATAGGTAGCATGGCTTCTGAATCCCATTCCATAAGCAAGGCCAGCTTTGCACTTCTTTCTGTGGAAACAAGATAATTCATCAAGCTGGTTAATACATTCTCAATAAAACAGATCAGTAAAGCTCTCATACACCATACCTTCTCATCGCTGGTTACGTGCACGCTAACATCAATGGACTGCAAATATAACAATTATCGTGAATATTCAAGTACTAAACTTGAAAACAAATCAGAAGGACAACGCTAAGTTGAAAGAGACTACCACAGTTGCAGCACGCTTACTAAACACCACTGTAGAAAAAGAAAAGTGTCACACCTAGAACAAAATTGCATTTTTTTTTACTTTACCAGCATTGCAAGTGTTTCTTCTAATAGCTAAGAATGCACATGTGTTGCCAACACGCTTGGAACACCACTGGCACTAGCCTCATACTCTTGCTATTTTGGATTTACGAACAAGTGGAATGAAATGACATTAGTTGCCATAACATGGATTGTGTAAATTAGTATGGAATCTAATTGCATCCCATTTCATCCAATATCTGTATTTCTTTTACCCCAATTTGAGGTTATTGGATAAATTATTATTTACTAATCTCCTTACCGTTCTACTCACCATCCAAACAATGGAAGGGAAACTTCAATTTCATTGTAAAATAATCTAACCCATTCCATTTCACCCATATCCTTAGATATCCAAACAGATTAAGACTGGGATATGATGATGATGCCAGAGGTGTACCCTTCCCTCTCCTCTACATAGTTGCTTGCCGAAAAGAATGAATATGCATTGTTGTAAAATTTAGAGTTTTAGCAGAACCATACCGTGATATTCTTCAAAAGCTCGTAAGTAACATCCTGAGCCCTGTATGATTTTGGGTGCCATTTTCTCTCAGACCAATCAACATGAGTTAGTGACCAGTTTGCAATGCCACCAGGATCAACCATCTAAATCAGAGACATAAGCTAATTAGCTAAAGGCAGAAAAATGTTAACAAAAGAACTGTATTACAATTCAAATTCTCACCTGGAAGAAGGTCGGCAAGTAATGCTCATCAGCAATGCAATTCTTCCCCTCCAAACCAGGCTGGGATAATAAGAAATTTTATATCAATTGAATCTGTAGTTCCACAGAAATCACTAAATGTAGATAATTTGAATATCAGCTCTATGTTGACAGTTGAGTAGTTTGGACAACAAGCAGTACATATTGAGGATTTAAAAATCTTGTCCAATCACCTTATTTGGTGTTTGGTTGGAGGAAAATGAGGGGGGGGGGGGGGGGGGGGGGGGGGGGGGGGGGGGGGGGGGGGGGGGAGAGAAATTTGATTGATTCAAATAAAGATTAGCTCCCACATCAGAAACTCTAACACTAACTGGACTAAATTACCCTTAATAACTTTTTTGACCATTCTAAGTATATAAATAATAAAATTGTTTATTTCTCCTCCCCTCCCCCTGTGAACCAACCAAGGTGTCCCTCCCCTCTAGACCAAACAGATGTCAGCATATTAATCAGGTAAGCCACAACACTGCCACACAAGATGCTCAATATATATCATTTGCATATCATCTCTATGTTCCCTTGGTCAATAAGGTGCATCTTTTCTGGTTTGCAAAGCAGTAAATGTATGGGATTTAAAATTCTAAATTATTAGAACATATATGATCTGATCACCTTAATCAAATAAGCAACACTGGCATACAAGATAAGACCAACAATATCAAGGGTGCTAACAATTTTCAGCATTCCACATTGCCATCTTTTACATTTTTTTTTGTGTGGCACCTCATACCTGTACGTGCAGGTATATGCACCAGTAGCCATGCACTCTACAGTGCACTAATACTTTACTTTTTTCAAGGGAAGAAAAAGAAGATTGTACAAAGCCAACACTTTTCTATAACGTCTTGCATACAGTTTACTGCATACATATATTAAAGAAAAATTATTAAAAAAAAAAACGAGCAAAATCCAGCATCCATGTATTGCTTAAAAATAAGAAACTCGGCATCTTGAACCTTATGAAGTACTTGCTTGGCTTGATGAGTAAAACAATTTTAAGCAGAATTAAATGTGGTTAAATAATAAACACAACCAACACTTATGGAGAATAAATTAAACTATGAAACAGAAGTCTTTACCTGGCAGTAAGACCGGAATTTTGAATAATAAAGGTTATCAGCCATGACTATAATTGCATGTTGCCGCTTCAAAGCAAACCACTGCAGAAAAAGTTAAACAATGAGGCAGAGACATATAAACCGGTTATATATATACATGTATGTGTGTGTGTTTTTTCTTGGTTGCCAAAGACTCGGACTATGTCAGAGAAGAAATGCTTAAAGGAATACGTGTATGGTGATATTGAATGACAGTAGGACTCTGATTAGGTAACCAAAAGATATAGAAGGAATTTCACGCAGGATTAAAGTATTGTTCTTGTTATTGACAAATGTCACAGTTTTTATGACAACTCAACTCTGCCGTGTGTTAAGTATAGCCTATTGACATAAATCACACATCAAGGGTATGAAACAATGGCAACTTCCAATTATCCAGTTGGTATCTTGTGAAAGGGGCGATCATAAAATAAAGTAGCCTAAATACTTGTTCAAATTTCAAATTCTTTGTATATTAATATGCAAGACTTCTAGTTTAAATATTGAATTTAAGTTGCTCCAACATGACTTTAGCAAGAATATACCTGTGCACCCTTTCTAAAGTCCTTCACCTCAACTTCAGGTAGCATGTGATCTGAATACCTGCCATTTCCGTGAGGACCAGGATCCTTAAAGCTAATAAGGAAAAGGAAAAGTTCACATTAGTAAAGGATGTCAAATAGACAGAGCAGAAAACATATAGAATAATAGCCATTATCTCAATAAAAAACCCAGAGACACATGTAATGCTGCAAGTCGTACCAGTCTACAAAGCTGATATTTGTATACATCAGATACTCGTAAATATACTCAAAATCATACAGAGGCACACAGCTGCAAAACCAATATAAGAAAATCAGAAATTGATAAAACCTATAAAACTAAGAGTAAAATATACTTTTAATCCATGTAAATATGATATTAAGTGGTTTTAGTCCTTTTAGTCCTAGAAAAATTTAAACATTTTAAATTATTTAGGGAAAACATTGCATGCATCAAGTCATGCCAGTGATGCCACCTCAAAATGGTAGCTATAATGACGTGATTAGACATATATCACGTCATCAATATGTAATGACAGACAATTTTCAAAAGATTTAAAATTTAGGAGGACTAAAACCAATGGAAAAAAATTAAGGACCAAAATGAAGTCGTATTTATAGAGACTAAATACATATTTAAGCCTAAAACTAATTAATAAGTAGGAACAAAATTAAAAGCAATCTCATAAGTCATAACACATTTACGGTTTACCTATCAGACAGTAAAACAAATTGCTGGTTGTCAGTATCTTGAAGGGCATTTGCCAATAGTCGTCTCTCTGCATCAACCATAGAAATTTTCCCCCAAATCACCTGCAACAAGACTTATGATTAAAAGAACTGCTTACTAGAAAACCACAGACTACTGGAAAACAACGGGAAATTACACTTTCAATCACTATTGCTATTATTATAACAGTTGAACTTAAAGAACACATTCAGAATTATTTCAAGAAAATACCAATTAATTACAAGCAGCTACAACATTGTTCAGGCAAAGTAAATTCAGAGTTCAAATCCAAACTGGACTTGTTGACATCAGACCTTATTCCAATGAAGAAAACAAATATACTTTAATCACATATTTAAGGAGAAGGAAAGCGTATAACAGATCTTTATGCTTTTATTTTGGGTTACCACTGCAAAATTGACATCTCATTATGCCAGGCAATGGGGCTACTATTTCTCCTTTCTACTCTGGATTAAATAAAATGTCTACGATGTGGATCTATTGCAGCATTATATTTCCAAATCATGAATTAAATAGTCAAAGTATCTGTTAATCTCTCAAGTCAAATAGACAATACTATTCTATTTTCCTAAAATCAGAAGTCGTGAGTTCAATACAATAGGTAAAACATTAAGTCAAATACATTTAGGGTCTGTTTGTTTAAGCATAAAAAATAAACAAGTCACTCTGTGATACAGCTTTTTGTCAGAAACTACAATTTTTAGCTTATGAGAAAAAATACTAAAACAACCTTTTTAAGGTTTTTGAATATTATACATTTTTAACACTTTTTTCTTTAAATAAAAATCTAAAATGGTCTATTAAAATATGATTCATATAAGAGAATATATATTTGTTTTATCATTTAATTAAGACAGTACGATTCACAAACAATAGTAAACTGAACAATAACAAGAAAATATGTACCGGGTCACTGCGTATATCCCGATTAACAAAATAACGGCTGACATGAACTGGTTTCGTCTTGGATGCATGCACATAAACAGAGAACTTCCCTTCGTGACCCTGCAAAAAAGGAGGAGTGCATCTTCAAGGTAAATGCACACCACAAGATGAACGGGATTCAAAAGAAAAGGAAACCATGTACCAACTAATGAAGTTACAAAGACAAAGGATGTATGTATATTCGCACTATAATTTATGAGGAGTCTATTAGTAAAAGTGTAAAACATATTTTGCATCTTGTGCTGTATATCTATAAAAAAAAAACTAGTGTAGCCCATTGTCTCCGCTCCTCGCTATGCAAAGGTATGGGGGAGGGATATTGTATGCAGCCTTACCCTTGCATATGCAAAAAGGCTGTTTTGAATTTGAACATATGACCAACAGGTAATCAAGGCACAACTTTACCGTTGTGCCAGAGCTATATCTATACCAACAGAAATTTCAAGGGTCAAATACAAAACATTAAATAGCACTTTCAGTTAGAGGTAAGTGCCCAAGGCTGTGAAAAGAATTAAAAAACATCATTGTCACAACCATGTGCAAGAAAAATTCTTGTCCAATGTTGGAAGAACTAGCAAAATATCTATTGTGTTAACTGTTGTTTTCAAATGCAATGTTGTAAAATACTGAATCAAAATCACAGACCATTTTAATTATTTAAATCATGCAACAGTTTACTTTGCCCATCATTCCCCAAAAGCACGAGAGACCACTAACAATTTTCATGCAGAGTACCTGTGCCATCTAAGGGAGCAATAAGCAGCTCTTTTTTCTAATAATTCCAATTCAGTTTTCTGAATGGAGGAATGAAATTCTCAGTCTCCCTAGTCCTAACCATTTGATGTTTCTTTTACCAGTCACTTCTAAAAGAATCATCAGTTCCAATCATAGACAAATTCTTAGTGTCTCATTTGAGCATGCAACAAGCCATTTTTCTTACCGATAAAAGAAATGCAGAACATAAACCACAGTACTACACTATCAAACTGGCTATCTTCTTTGTGATAAAACATACACAACAAATATATTTTGAAGAGGAACATTAACAATCTTCCAAAGTAAGAATTGAGAAACAACAGCTTGAACATATCAAATTAGACAGGTAACAATTTCTTACTTGGAAAAACTTGTCCCACAATCTTTCAAATGGCAGAGAGCCAGGTGACAAAAACATGAAGGCAATTTTAGAATTCTTCGAAACAACTGCTGGCGAGTTCAAAATATCCTTAATCACAACACGCGAAGCAATCTCCTCGTCGGTGTATTCTCTTGCAGGTATAGGCGGAAGCCAATCAACAAAACCCTTGCATCCTTTGGAAGAGAAGACATAACAGGCCGAACTGCTCTGCGGTGGGTAGATATAAGCACAGATTAGAAAGACACAGACAAACAACACCAAGACAATAATCCACATCGGCTTCTTCATGGGAGGACGGTGGCGAGACCCAGGCAGTATCTGCATATCACCCATCCCACCTAAACGCCAAACTTTTTCTGTCTTCATCTATGCAAATGCATCACCTCCAGCAAATTTCCTTTTCATTCACATGCACCCTCACTCAAACCCACACAAAATCAAGGCAATACACCCTACAAATACACTGATGCAGAAAAAACTGGAAAAAAAAAAAAAAAAGTGCATTAGCAATATAACAACCCTCACGACATTATCAAAAGAGAGACAGATAACAACACACCATACAACGACCCAAACACATCATCCACCCAACCTAACCTTTCTTCTAATTTAATAAACATTGGCAACATTAAGAAATTAAGGAACATAGACTAATGTTCCGGAAAATAAAAAAAAAATAAAAAAAAAGAAGCACGAAACATGTAAAAACTCCAGCAATTAATTTATTCATGCTAGAGAGTAATTGTTAACAACTTTAACAACAGGAAAGGAGTAGGGACCAATATATTGGGAAGTTTGTTTCGGAGTATCGTAACAGCTAAAACAACCTTAATATTCAACAAAAAACACAAAAAGCTAAAACAACCTTAATCCGAACGAAAAATCTGGAAAGTTGAGTTTAGAATTGAAACGGGCAACCACCTCGGGGTCGAAATCAAAAAACATATCGAAACCCCTGTTGGGTGACAGAGAGTGCATAACGAAAAATAACTTGCAAGACACTAAACAATCTCACCTAATTTATTTACACGAAAAAGAAAAAAGAAAAAAAGAGAAATATTCCCTTGTGTTGTGTGTGTGTGTCTAGTTTCTTCATCCTTAAGCCCCCATCAAATAAGCGACGATATTAATTTGAAATGAAGCAAAAGGGAAAGCGAGAGAGAGCACCCACCCGGAATGAAAAAGCAGGCGAAGGATTAAGGAAAATCAAATCAAATCTAATATAATTAATGATTGGAAGAGAAAGATCTAATCTAGGGCAAATGGAAGAACGAAGAAGAATCACAAGACAAGAGTGTGTTGGGCGTAGAATGGAAAAAGGAAGGGAAGGGAATGAACCCTTGCTGAATTAATTTATTAATTTAAAAAAGAAAAAAAAAAAATCAACTCTCTCTCTCTCTGTTGCTGTTGCTGTTGCTGTTGGGTGTTATTAGCCTTTGGACACAAACACAAACATAAACGCAAACTCAGATACAGTCATACAGATGCAGTCATTTCGGTTTGTTTGGGTCACCCAAGTTACCATTGCAGCCGTCCATTCCATTGGTTGGCGCTCGCTTTTTCCTTCTTTTCTTTTTAAGATATAATATATATTTACATTTACATTTTTCATATTTTCATTTTTAAGATACATATTTACATTTAGATCGTTTAATTTTTCATTTTTTTTTATTTTTAATATATATATTTACATCTAGATTTAAAACTTGACTCAAATAAGATTTTGCTGAACAATATGTGATTGTTGGTGTGAGAAAATAATTTATTTATAAAAAAATTCATATTTTGTTATTTTCATATAAAAAAATTTCTTAGACATTGATAAATTGATTTAATGTATTGAGAGATATTTGTGATATCTGAATAGAGAAAAAAAACTAGTATTTTAACATATGAAAAATACAATACTATATACTATTAGTATAAATCTAAAATTTATAAAAATAAATTATTTTTAGTATATAAGACTATATTAGTTTAAAAGATTTTATACAGATATTTAATAAGAACGGGGCATTTTTAAATGTTAATTTGTTAAATAAAATTATTAATGTTTGATGAAATATGTTTATTATATTTAAAATATAATAAGTATTTTATAATTAAATGATAATATTTTCATGTAACAAAAGTAATAATCAAATCACATTATAAAACTATTTTATACAATGATGCATTCTTTTTTTTTTCTAATTAAAAATATTTTAAACATATCAAATATTTTGTTAGTATTCTTTTTAATTTATAATAATTTGGCCCACGCCAGATACATCATACATGCGCGTTTGCTTATTCCGACCAAACTATCTGTTTCTGGAATGGCGACTCAATCACCACGCAGCTTCATATGTTCAACAAAGTCAAATTTGTTATTAATCAACCATTCACCACGCGGTTGCATCATTTAATGAAAATTACTAAATTTGTTATTAATATTTAATCATTTACTAAATATAAATTAATCAATTAGTCAAGATGCATTCATTTATTGTATAAGTTAGGAAAAATTAATACTCTTAATTTTTTAGTAATTTTTTTGACAGTGAGATGAGAAAATATAAACTTTCAAATTTTACATAAACAATCAAAATAAATAATTATTATAATCATTAAAAAACGTCGCATGATGACAAAGATTTTCTTCCATGTTTTTTAACTCATTCAAGACTTTGGCTTGATAAAGAAGTAAATTTATTAATTCAAACCATTTTAATTAAAAAAATATGGAGTATTTTATAGTAATTCAGAAATATTTATTAATTTGAAATAATATTTAAGTCAATTTTCCCTAAAATTGTGACTCCTATAGTATGGTTGAGACACCTGTTTTTTTTATAAAAAAAATTAAACTGTTTCTTGAAATTTAAAAGCTTGTGATTTTATCTTAACAGATTTTTATTTTTGGAAAACGTTATTTAAAAATTAATTTCAATTTATTTAACAGTTTCATATGTTAAAATTGTTGAGTTAAACAGTATTTTAGATTTAAATTACAGATTTTTTATTGAAAAATATTTATTAAGAGAATATACAGATTTTTCAAATAAGAATCTATTATATTATTACTTTTTTAGGGATAGATACTATAGAAATTGAATTTATTTGATAAATAAGAAAGAAATATTATTATTTTGATAAATAAGAAATAAATATTATTAGAGAAAAAGATAAATTCAGTGAGATATTTATTTAGATTTTTTTCAAAATCAGCGAGATATTAGTGAAATATTTATTAGATTCAGTGAGTTATAAAAATAAATTCAGATTTTTTTATAAAGATATTAGTGAATTTTTCAAAATCAGTGAGATATTTTGATAAATAAGAAATAAATAATATCTCACTGATTTATCTTTTTCTCTAATGAATAAGAAATAAATATTCTAGAGAAAATATTATAATAAGAGAACAATATTTCTTTCTTATTTATCAAATAAGTACAATTTATATAATATCTCTCCCAAAAAAAAAAACAATAATAGATATAATGAACCTATCAAAACAAACAATGTTTTGATTCTACCAATCAGATCATTAGTAAATCCATTGGACGTCTTTTACCTATTACACTGTAGCCATTTAATTAAACACAAAAATGAAGAACACATAAATTAATAATCTTGCAGAAAAAAAATAATGAATAATTATTTATCAGTGATTCAAAATGGTTAAGAGAAGAAAAAACACAACATAAAATTAGTCTAAGTCTAACTATTGTCCGATTACTAACATAAAAAAAAAGTATATATATATATATAGTCCTATTACGTCGTTGCATTTGTATTTTGATCACAAATATACCAAAAGTTAACTTTATTTAATAAAATTATATCTATTTTTATTTATAAGGTTGAATTATTTAATTCATTAAAATTAGAAAAAAAAAATAACTAATATACCTAATGATAATAAATTTATCCTAAATTTACATATTTTTTTCAAAAAAATATCATTATTATTGATATTTCTCTCTCTTCTAAATGTATTTTAATGTAATATCTCTTTTATTTAATTAAAAATATTTTTAATCTAAAAATAATTAATACATGAGATAATATAAATTAATCGTACATAAAAATAAATAAATTTTAAAAGTTAGGTCTTATCAATAGTAACATTATAATAAATAATTCGACTTTGACTTATTAATAATGAACAAAGTTAAGCTTTTCTATGATCGTTACGTCAGTTTATTATATTCTTAATTTGGTAAACTGTAATTCTCAAGAAAAGAAGAAAAATAATGGTAAACTGTGGGCACTACTTTGACTTTGACCGTCATTTGTGCACTATGTGGGATATATGTCTCATGTATGTGATTAATTAAACCAATTTTATGGTGTATGACTACTATTTTTGTGTGTGTAAAATTGTGATTAGTTAATTTTAGGTTAAATGAATTAGTAAGTTACTGAATTATTTGGGATTTTTAATTAGATATTTAAATTAAAAAATATATAATTAGGTCCTTAATTTTATCATTTTTTTAATTGAGTTTCTACGCAAATTCATTGTGAGAGTAGGATTGGTGTTGAATGTGCTCCGAAAAGTAGAATTAGCCTAAAACAAATACACACTTTCCAGATTCATTTAACCTTAATTTTAAACTTCATGACTTATTTGTACGTATAGTTTTATGCTATTAAGTATTAACTCCATCTAAAACACATATAAATACACACACATTATAGTTGCTTTCTAGTGATACTTTTTTAGAACTGCTGTCTACTTATATCCGAACAATATATTAAATATTTGATTAATCTAAGTCAAACTAAGTAAAACTTCATACTTTGAGGTGCAAAGTTTCAAATATTTTATGACAGAAAAAAGACTTTTTTTAATATTTGACTAGACTCATCATAGTATTTTTAGTGATAAATCTTAAATTGAGATTTTAGATCAATTTTTTTAGATTTTGTAATATCACATAAGATTAAAAATCTCTCAAAATCTCTCTAATTTTTTTCTTGAATAATAGATCTCATTTTGAAATCTTAAAAAGATAGAAAAATAGAAAAATTTATTTATTTTTAAACAACATGCAGATTTGGAGGGATTTTCTATAAGAACTTATTCTCTATATTAAAAATCTTTTAATCTTTTTTTATTAAAAAATCTACTAAAAATCAAATCTTAAACTTAATCTATCAATAAAAATGTTCAGGCTCCCTTGATCGCCGGACTCTCTGGTGACTTTTAAATGGAAATTTTCAAGCATACATATATGATTTTTTGGGAATGTTAAGTTGGAACACAACTTCCGGGAGGGCACTGACATTGGTTAAGGAAAGGGCAATAATTGGTGAGTCGTGGAAGCTCAGGGACAATCCTTCTCAAGATATTTAGGCAAGCCTCCTAGTTGATGCCATTGGGTAGTTGAGGATTTTTTGTTCTTTTTTTTATTTATTAAAATATATCTTAACTTTTAGGGTAAATATTCACTTTGCGTTCATCCAAATGTAGAACAGTTACTAGGTTCTCTCTCAAATGTGGAAGTAATCAATGTTAGTCACAGTAATAATATAAAAGGCGTGTTAAAGTTTTTTTTTTTTAAATTAAAAAGTGTTTCTTTTATTCAATATGTGTGTTGGACTTTGGATCGAAGATATTTCCATAATTTTTTTTTTATTTTTTGATAGAATGTTTTTTATTATTACTAACACTTAATTTTGTTTATTCATTCATTTATTTAATGTTAAATTGTAACTTTGATCCCTTTTATTTATTCTTTTACAATTGTAGTCTTCTTATTCACAATTTTAGTTCATTTTATTTTGTAATTTTAATCTACACATTTTTAAAATCTGTAACTTTTATCTAATTATTAATTTTGTATACATTTATTATTTATATTTTAATCAATTAAATTTTTTTACAATAGATTAAATTAATACTTGATTTAGGATTTAATTGGGCAAAAATAAATAAAATAAAACATATTAAAAATTAATAATCAAACTAAAATTGTGAATTTTTTAAAATATAGGAAATAAAAAAAAATAGGGACCAAAATTTTGGATTAAGAATCAAAGGTGGGAAACATTACTTTAGCCTTTATTTATTTTTATTTTATCATATCAATTCTCTTTTATCCATGTATTTTTTTAACATTAAAATAGTCTAACTAAGCCACACCCGCTAAGTTAATTATAGAAAACAGAATACAAACGAAATTTTTGGGCCAATGGCGCCTACATGTTTTGCTTTCTAAAGTTGGGCTGAATAACACCGCTCAATGCCTCAAATTTCTTCAGGAATTTCAGATTAATTAATTGAGCTTGTACCATAATTTGGATCGTGTTTTCGACCTTTGATTGAATAAGTGTTTCACATTGGGCACTTCAGGGATAGAAATAGGTAAGGTAGTTTATAAGGGATTTTTGGGTCTAATGTGATTAAGAAATGTTCTATTCTGATTTGGTTATTACGAAAGTCAGAATAAATTTTTTTAAAAAAATTTGTTTAGATAAAAATGTAATACTCAAGTTTTAAAAAAAGCATGTTAAGCCTATAAGACTGACCTATTTATTATATATATACATATATATATATATATATTAAAACTTAAAAATAATAATTTTTTTAAAAAAAATATTTTTTTTATTATGAAAGTAGATGATCAATCACTTCAAAAATTACTTTGAAAGTCTCATAAAATGATTATTAATTATTTGAAAATATAAGTAAGATATTAAAACATTTTCTGTTTAAAAATTATTTTTTTAACTTTCTTAAATTTATTAAAAATGTTTTATAAAATTAAATTTCTTACTAAAAAATAGACTTGTAATAGACTTGTAAGTTAAATTAGACTTTTAAAAAAAATCTATGATAAATTAATAAATCATCCCAAACTTTATATTTTTAAATTAAATCAAGATCACGTATAACCAAATCTGACCTAACCTCTTTCCACCGATGTTCAGGCTATATATATGTGAATGGTTATGGTAAAAGGTCAAGGGGGCTACAACGACGGGAAAAAAACAGAAAAAATAATAAAAAGAAGAATGAGAGAATAAGAAAAAGCAAAATAACATGGGAGACATCAACAGAAGCATGGAAGTGAGAACAAATAGCGAGCAACACCTTGGGGTTACGACTTACGATTGAACCTCTTCACATTTTAATGATTTTATCATTTTACTATTCTACTGTCTTTTATTTTATTTATTTATTTTTGGTTTCTGTTTTATGATCTGGTGTGGGGCTGAGCCCTTTGCTCTTCATGAGGCTGGTCCAGGCCAAGCCCAAACTAGGCTCTTTGAATTTAGAACCCATTTTAAAATGCATTGTGTGCTGTGTGCTACGCTTTAAGCTTTTTAGGCCTGATGCTCAGATTGCCTCTCTCTTCCTCATCATAACTATTATAAAATGCGTTTTAATAAAATGAGTCTTTTTCGTATTATAAAATGCATTCCAAATATTTTATCCTTAAAATAATGTTATAGTTCAATAATGGTAAAAATAATCACTATGGTCAAACAATGATAAAAATAATGGTATATTATTATGTATAGTTTATTACGTTATCATAAACTCCATTTTTTTCAAGCAATTCTGTTATTTAAAATTTCTGAGGTTGAAAATCAGTTGTATTGGACCTTAATTTAGTCATGCGGCGGCTGGCCCAATGAAAGCAGCGCGAGACCAACACTAATGTTTCATTTTGTAGTATTATTTTGAGTTAAATGACCTTTTCCTTTTCTTTTTATAAAAATAGGGGGTTTGATTTTAATTCTTTAAAGATTTTTTTTTTATTCTCTAGTCAAGTAATAGCATTACATAATGACACAACATTAATATTAATAATCTATTGACTTATCATGTTATTAAAGATTCAAATAAAGCAATCACATAATTTTTTAAAGACTATTTTAAAAACTCCATTTTTTAAAAAACTTTTTGAACAAAAGTGATACACTGGTTACAAATCACCTTTGGTAATGATGTGTTAATATTATGATCGTAATTATTATTGTTATGTCTATTGTTGGTCAAGATGATAGTAATGACAACATCAAGATGGTAGTAATGATGATGATAACAACAAAGATAATCATAATAGTGAATGTGATAATAATTATGGTGGATGATGAACTAATAACAATATTGAAGAAGAGTGAATGATAACTAATATATTTTAGAATGTAATAATTGAGATATTTTATATATTTGATTTTTGTTTGATAATTATTTAAAAATTTGATGTTGACACAAAATTTTAATTTGAATTTTTAAGCACTCCGTTTGATTCTTTTTATATTACTTGTTGCTTATAAAAGAATAAATGATGTATTTTAATTTTAATAGTTTATTATTTTTAATTTTGATAAGATAATTTATTAGTTGTTCTCATATTCTTAAAAAAAAAAAAAAATAAGTGTCTTTGCTAGTGTTGCTCTCATATATAAGGTGTATCATATAAATATGACTTTTATACGTAAAAATTAGAATGATTTGTCTCCACCATTAAATTATAATAAAAGACCTAAATTTCAAATTAAAATTTTAAAATAACCCAAGCCTTGTATAAGTAGAAGCCACTTCCCCTTTTTAGTTATCACAAAAATGTTTTAATTTTTTTTAAAAAAATAGCAATCAAATATACTTCTTTAAACACGGAACAAATAAGAGAGATCAATGAAGATAAATCTATTCTAGGAATGTTTGTAAGATGATTTTATATTTATCCTTATTCAACTTAAAATTTTGATAGAATTATTTATTTAAATTAACATGTACTCATCTCTATTAAAACTAGATAATATATGAACTAAAATCAAGTCAATTCGATTTGTTATTAATCTGAACATATTTTATATAACTAAAATTTTACAAATAAATATAAAAATTATTATATAAATTACCATATATAATACAAATATAATACTTCTATCTAAATTCTTTATGAAAATAAATTCTGTCAAAACTAATTTTAAATAAGACCAAGTTAGTGCAATAAGACACAAGATAGGTGACGATGACCTTTTGTTTTTATTTTTATAGAAGGAGAGAGAGCCACCGGGCTATGAGCAGCGATAATAACGGTATATCTACTATCTTCTACTATTCTACTATCTTATTTATTTTATTTACTTTATTATATAATAAAACAATATAGTTGGTTTTTCTTACAGAAACTTGCTAATCACACCTCTTTTTTTTTAAAGTACATCCCAATATTCTTTTTTAAATCTTAAATATCCATTATATCTCTTCTTTCATTTCTCTCGCACATTTTCTTCTTTCATCTCTCTCGCACATTTTCTCTTTAACAGGTAGACACAGAAGTATTATCCATATGTAGGCACGGGGATAGTACTCATATACAATAAAACAGGGCATACATCTTCGGTTGACATTGAAAATGACATTTTTGACGTTTGAGAATTCTTCAAGAATTAATACTAACAGTTGCCCTTTTCATACTTAATTCATCTTCACCGTCAAGCTTCTACTAACATAACATGTATGTAGATTTAAGAATAAATCAACTCGATGCACAGTTGCCGACCTCGCCAAGGCCACAAACACATTCATTAAAAAGAGAGATATTGTCAAAGTACACTAAGAACATTTATCTTTATATTTTAATAAATTTTGAGTGTATGTCTTGAAGATGTAGTTACCATATATACTTTAGAAAAACAGTTTGTTTTGTTATTCATAATAGTTCATAATTTTAAATTATGGCCTCAACCGTAATTATAATAAAGGTGTTTCGAATCATCATAGTTTCATCAATTGTTTTTCTCTTGCAACTATTTGTAACTTAAAGATTTATTTGACTTAATGTAACTGTAATTTAAAATTATGAGTGATTCTATTTCTATCTGATTCAAATACAATAGATTATCATGATAAATACGCATGATTTATAAAAAAAAAATGAAGAATAAGTTGCAGTTGCTTTAGAAACAGGTTTAACTTAAAAGAGCAATTATTGAACTTTAGAGACAAGCTTAATTCAAAAGAATTTTATCAAAAAATTGAAAAGAAAGATACAGTGAATAGAGTTGCCACTTGCAAGTTTTTTCTTTCATAAGGCAAGTGGCAGAGTCTCGTTATTATTTGGCTTGTCACTTCATGCATTAATAGGATTGGTTTGACTTGGATTGTTTCAACGCTTCAAAGCTGCTTCCATCAGGTTAAGAAAGTTAAAAGGCACGCCAAAGAAACTAAACTAATTAAGCAGGGCAATGGGGACAGTGGAGCTTGTTTCATATTTCTCACGGTTAGCTTAGAAACTTTCTAGTTTGAAAACACCGAAATTAAGCTTTCTGATTTTAATAATAATAAAATTAATTTTGTGAAAATATTATTTTCTCATATGTATTTATTGACTTTTTTGATATGCATAAAACAACTAGGATGAAAATAATAATGGAACTAGAGAGTAAAACAAACAACTTGGTCAGAAAATGGCAGGCTTAGGTAACCCATCAATTTCATTTCTAAAAGGCTCAATTAATAAGCGTGCACTTATCCGTTTATCATTTGAATCATCAAAGTCAAACCCCATTTGTTTATTGTATACACAAACACAGACACTATACTATTTCTTATTTATACTAATAAACACAAGACCACAGGCATCAGTGTTCACTACTTTTTCATTCATTTAGCATCTACACCAAGAGAGAAATTAACATAGAGAGAGATGGGGGCTTGTTTTTCATGTAACTCATCCTCCACATTGAAGAATATCCGTGTGGTTCATCTCAATGGTTATGTAGAGGATTTTGATCAACCAATTTTAGTGAGGCAAGTAATTGGATACCCGAAAAAACACTTTGTTTGCACTTCCAGTCAGCTTCTTTCCCCATGCTCAACATCAATGAATGGAGACACCAACCTCCAACCTGGCCAAGTGTATTTCATGCTACCATACTCAGTACTACAAACCGATGTTTCGCCGGTGGACCTGGCTGGCCTTGCAAAGAGACTCACCGCAATAGCGAAATCAAATCCTTTGTCAAGCCAAACCCAAACATTTTGGAATTCACCCTCCATGAGTCCTGGTGGAGTTGGCGAGGCAGAGCAATATGGTGTTGGTTTGATGAATATTGGAGGAAGAAGCCCTAGTAAAGTGCAACCTTGGAAACCTATCTTGGACACCATAACAGAGAAGCCATTCCATAAGAGAAGTGAATCGGATTTGCAAGAAAGTTAATGATGTTTGGAAGAACTTGGATTGAGGCAACCAGATAGGACTAAGACATTTAAGGCGGTGTATTGATTATTTTAAAAAATAAAAAATTGAGACAATTGTTTCAGTTTGCTGAACCTTTTCATGTTATGATCAGGAGAATTAGACTTGCATAATATGAATTTGAGATTTTTTGTATCTGATTCTCC
This sequence comes from Glycine tomentella, assembly GCA_007407185.1. Lineage (NCBI taxonomy): Eukaryota > Viridiplantae > Streptophyta > Magnoliopsida > Fabales > Fabaceae > Glycine > Glycine tomentella. The sequence goes on from PYAF01002407.1 coordinate 1,370,588, forward strand.
AAAGATGTACTTACGAATGTCTCTGAGGATATATTTATATTAGTAACAAATTGTTAAGCGCTGGATATTATAGATTCCAAATCTAAAACTTATTTAAGATATATGACGAATAACTTTATTTTAGGATCTTTGATTTTTGGATGTGACCCCGAAGTATTTCCATGAACTTCGACTATAGGACTTATTCTTAGTTCGGGATTCAATCACATATAAAGCTTTTTGTTTTTCTCCAGTAATGTATTTTGTGAGAATTAAATCCAAATCTTTTCCCATAAACTCAACATATATTACCAGCATACGAGAGACAGGTTATCTTGCAATGTATAGTTAATTCTATCTCTCTGTATGTGTGTATGTCCCACCCTAAGGCGGTATGTTTAACCAACAATCTGTGCAGGTTGCAGGGTCCAGAAACATGTGATCTATTTAATTGGAGGCCCTTTTCAACTTGTTTGCTGAATTCCTAAGTTTAGTGGGTTTGGTATGTGGATTAGGCTGGTTAATATGCAGATCGATCTATCTGTCTATTTATATCTCTATATTTACATTTGTTATTGTTTTCTATTAAGTATTTTATATATTATGTGTATGTTTAAAATTTGTATTTAAGACTTAAGAGTTAAAACATTCAATTTATGATACCTTCTGTACTAAATAATATTTAGTGTATCGGTGGGACTATTTGTTTTGTTAATTTATTTATATATTCTTTTTTTAATTCTTGGTATGGGAACCAATTCATTTAGCTATAAGCTACGCAAGATATATAGATCTAAACCAAGAAACTAGAGCTAATTTTTTGTTGTAGATCGGCCTAGTCCGGCTCATTAAAATTGTAGATGAATATAAATCAGGTTTAAACGGGTTAGAAGAAAGTTCAACTATTGAAATGCTAATAAATTCTTTATTTTTTGGGTTACAATCTGGAGCTTGCAAAAGTTTTAGTGTATCTATGATACACGAGTTAGCGTTTAGCAATAAATAGTACTATAACTGTTCGGTAGCGCAAATGACGGGGAATGATTGATTCATGAAATGGTTGGAGTTGGGTAATCAAAGTTGTAGTATTTCATAGGCAAGCGCTTCTCTTTTATCATGAATATATTCCTTTTGTTGGAAACAACTTGAATGATTCCTTTTCCTGCTCATCACTCATAACACGAGGTTGACTTATTGCTCTTTAATTGTAAGTAGCAGATCACTCTAGCTATATATTGATGACTTTTGACAGTATCAGATTGTCTTTATGAGTTTTTAAAACATACAGAAATAGTGCTAACAGTTTGAAATATACTGATACAGTTGGCAAATCAGTGTATGTTTGGTTTGTAATTGGAAATGTTGTGACATGTGCTCTAATGCAAATCCCACTGATAAAAGTAAAATGAACGCAAAAGGGTCCTGATACGTTAGCAAAATTACTTTTGCCTCAAACATAATTTTGCAACCGTAAACCAAACATACTCTTATAAGGTGGCGATTGGGGCGTTTGGCACTGACTTTTGAATTGGTGAACATTCCCAACCCCCTTCTTTGCTATGAGACACCAAGAAGTGTTTTGGAACCCAATTTTCCCCCTTTGACTCTCTTTCTTTGAAGAGCTCCCTCTGTCTTTCCTCCACAGTTTTCTTTGCTTCTGTTGCTTTTTCCCAGTCTTTGCTCAAAATGGCTTGGCTCAACTCACCCCAAACAAGGGCTGTTTCTGTTGGCCACACACTCTGATATGATGCACAACAACATCTCATATCAAACTTAGATGACATTCACATGCATCCACAGTTTCAGCAAGAGAATTTGACAAAAGGATATTGCTTTAAAATAAGCTTTGTTAATGAAGGTCTTAGTTATGGAAAGAGTGTTGTATAATTCCTTTTTGATACTTGCCTTCATAAAGGAAGACAAAAAGAAAGACCATACTTTGTGGAAAAATAGAGGGGCATATATGGTTATTATTTACCTCTGGATCCTTGACAATAGGAGCTTTAAGTCCAGAAAGAACTTCTTTTGCATCATATATCACTCTTGCTTCTGTACTAGTAGTATTCCTTACTGTTACGGTACTGCAACATTTTGTAGGATTAGGATCACATCACGAAAGTAAACAATTGACAAGCACTGCTTTTTAAAATGAAAAAAACTAAATATAAAAAGCCAAAATTATGCTTTCAGATGACAAATAAGTAATTAATAAAACTCCTAAGAGAGATACCTATCCCAATGGCCTTCAATTCTGTATAGAATCTTCATAGACAACGAGTCAAAGATTTTCCCTTTAATCAGTCTTCGACCTGCCCTGAATCCAAAGAAAGATTGGCCTATGTAGTTTAATTCTGCCACAAGGCCTGTTTCTCGGCACCGGATGCTGACATTGCCAACCCAATCAGTCCCAGGGATTGGAAGAATTCTGATAACCAGATTAGGAGAATTCATTTCGTAAGTCTCTCCATGATTCTTTAGCTTCAACTGCCGTTTGCCATGCACCTTAGTTTCTACTAAAGTACCTGCATATTTGGTTTTGTTATGCATAAGTAAATTCTTTAACTACAATTGAAAGTTTTTAAGTA
>PYAF01002407.1:1373251-1399522 GCA_007407185.1 Glycine tomentella
ACTAATAATACTAACAACTAATATTTGTCCATAAAAAAAAAAAAAAAAAAAAAAACCTATCAGATGAAACAGAAATTGAATTTTATTTTATGACACGCCATATATATGTGCTGAAGAATTTTACCATTGAACTTTGAAACCGGAGAGTGGCTCCATGTCATTTCTATGTTTTCCTTGTCATCAGTGGCATGAAGGGCAGACACCGGAGGGTGGTGTGAAACCTGCAAACAAAGCATGCATGCAAATCCTATAATACAATAATTGCAATTATCTTTGAAAAAAAGAAAAAGTTGTGGAGTGCCACAACACAAGGCCATGACATGATAAAGTATTTAATTAAGAATTTTGAGGCCAAAGTGAGAATGGTATAAAAAAACATAGTTACTTAGTACCTGTTCGAGTAAGACATTAAGGATTCCTTTGGAAACATGGTGAGTCTCACCAAGAGTGGGATTGTAGGGAGCAACTCCAAACCTTAGAGGGCGTATGGTCGAAATGCTCCATGCAACAACTAATATAAGTCTATCTAGTGGTGTCTTTCCACTGTTGAGGTTGCTTAGTAAATCTGATGATGTGCAATATACAGATTCTGCATAGCACTGTAGTTGTGACTTTGGCATATTGAACACAGGTGGCAGCTGTGAAATAATACAGATTCAACAAGTAAATATCATTTTCGATTGGTTATGGGTTGTTATGAAAAATATGGGCCTAACAAAGCCATGGGCACTTTTAGCTAAGCAGTTCTGCTTCCTATACCAGTATTTTTTCTAATACATCCAACATATTTTTTTTATTTTCAACTTTACCCTCATACGCCATAAGAATCATATGGATTGTCAATCCATATGACTCTTATGGATCAACAATCCGTATGAGTCATATGGATTATCAATCCATATGAATCATACAGATCGGCAATCCATATGAGTCATACGGATCGTCGATCCATATGACTCTTACGGATCAACAATCCGTATGACTCATATGGATTGGCAATCCATATGACTCATACGGATCGGTGATCCGTAAGAAATCGAACGGTATATGTCGGTATGCAACTTACGGATTTTGAGAAGGGCAAAATCGATATTACACTGTGCATGTTGGGTGTATTAGAAAAAATAACTGGTGTAGAAAGATAAACTCTCAGCTAAGGAACATAAAGGGCCCAAAATGTTTTTGTTTAAGGCAAAACTGAATAAGATGGTCAAATTTCACTACAAGATGTGGCAAAATTTGGACAAATGGATAAAGCTTTTGGCAGATTTGTATTTTGGAACTGACTTTTATAATGCTGGAAAGTGGAAGAAGCTATGATGAGAGTGCAGGAAGCAGCCGCCTCCAAAATGTTTTAAGAACAAACATTTTATCCTATCAATGGTTCTTTTAGAATAGCCCAATTAATTTACTTTTATTTTAGGGATTTGACTTAAGGTGAGGAGTTGTATTTTGGAAAATCAAGTGTATTCATAAAACCCCGAACACACACTTGACACACATTTTTTTCTAATTAATAAATATTATTATCTTTTATCTTTTAAAGTACATTATTCAATGTCTAATCCTTATTTTAATTATTAAAAATAAAAAGTGATATCTATTGGTTGAAAAATTAACAGTTGAATTTGTGATTAAATACATACCCATATATAATTAATAAACTATATAATTGTTTAAATCTTAATTATTCATTTTTAATTTAGAACTATGACTTCTCAATTTGCTTTTTAAGATGAATCCCACTTTCTAAGTGCATTGAATTCTAGAATAATTCTAATATATTCATTAATGAAATCAACTTTGTTTAAGTATTCACAAGTTAAGGAATTAAATATAATAAAAACGACGGAAAATTTAAAAAAAAAAAAGGATTTAAATGTCTTTTTATTTATTTAATATCATCATTTCAATTTCGAAGCTTCAAAGAGTTTACCAATTGCAATAAGGCAATATTTCATTTATGATAAATTACAGATTTAAACTTGTACTTATTTTTTTCGTTGGAGTGGATATATATACATTATTGTTTGATTTTAGATAACATAAGCTTTCCCTATCTTTTAACAGGGAGACCATTCATGCTAAAATTTTCTTAACAAAATCATTTAATTTCTATATAACTTGCCTTGAAGCATGAGAGATCAGATCCTTGTCGCATATTCTTAAAGAGACTTAATATGCGATGCAGAGTATTTGGAGCTTCACAATGCTCATTGGAATCTGATTGGCCTTCAAGTGTTAATGGTTTTGAGAGCACAATTTTTTTGTCCTACAAGAAAACACACAAAGATTTCATTATATTTCATAATCACAAGTATGTATGGAATTGGCTTAGTTAGGAATCTGTTAAAATTAAAATTAAGTTTGTTGATAGAAATTTTACAATGATAAATAATAGATTCTGAGAGAACTATAAGAAGGGTCAAACATTCCCTTAACTTAATTAATATCTTGAAATTTCAGTTTAAAATGTGGTGGTCGACCTGGTATATATCTTATTATTATAAATCAAAATAAAAATCTAAAATTGTTGCCAAGCTACTCTTTCAGGTTGATGTGATATTCAAACGTTGTTCACAAGGTCTTATCATTCAAATGTGGACTTATATTGGAGGATAATATGAGAAGACGTGTATCAATATGCTACACACCAATCTTAATATTAAATGTTTTCCCCTAGCCACTCCCCCTCCCCCTCCCCCACAGGTATTATGTTGAAATCGTTATTAAATCATTCACATCAGAATATCATCATAAACATTAACGAGCTACTCACGTGGGTGATAATTAATTTCTCACATTGATCCACATATAAAACTGAATACATGCAAATAAACTACAACTCATATATATAGTTAGCAAATATGTATACAAATATATACAAATTATTCAGTTAATATATATGTGCATCTATCAAATTTTGAAATCACTATTCCACAATACAAGTTTGCACAGCTCAACATACACATTTACTTAAATTTTTATCCTAATTTCACGCATTTAAAAACTGTAAAGCACCAACATATATATCATAAATATACTAGATTTAAAAATCATTCATTTTTTTGTTAGAGATAAATTAATTTCGTAAGCCAGCACATACCCTAAGAACTCCAATTGCATTAAATAACCTTCTATATATAAACCTACCCATTCAAAAGAAAAACTAAAAGCATGTGTTATACTTTAAAGACTTAAAAGTATATGTTTCTTTACCTTGAATTTTTATAGACTAATGTTAAAAAATGAAAAAAAAAAAAAAAAGGAGAATTGGAGGTATATATATAGGAAGAACATCAAAGGTTGCGACTACGCATCTGATTGAGATATTAAAAAGCCACTGAAGCTCAAGTAGAGCTGCAGCTCATACAATTGAGATTCTACGAAAGCGAAAATACAAAGCCTTTAATTAAGCACTTGAATAAGAATTTTAGTGACATTGGTGAAGGGAAGAGCATATAGAGAATCTGAAGTCGAAAGGCCAACTAAGCAAGTTTTTTGGCTAAAAAGGAAAGAAACTAATTGATGTGACAGTTTTAAGAAATACTATAGCAGACATGACACGTTCCTTTCTAGTTTCTACGTTAGAAAGAAAAGACAAACCAAACAATTGAGATAACCAAATTCAGAACCATGAATAATTGGGCTTCTAACAATTCAAAACCATGAATTCATATAAATCATGAAACTCTAAATGTCAATTCAATCCTCGGCCTCTTTCCTATATTTTTCAAAGCTTCACACGTTTATTGCATTAACATTTAACAACGCTAATATAAGCATCCCTTCTCTTAATAATTAAAAAAACTAACGATTAATATTTATCGATAAAAATAATATCTATATATCACGTAAGTATTTTAAATATAATAAAATATAAGTAAAAGTATTTTAAAAGATAATTTAATTAATAAGATATTGTTTTACCGGTGATTCAAAAAATTGAATATAAAAATAAATGAATTTAGATTTTTTAATATTAAAATAATTTAAAAATTAATTAATTGTTAAAAAATTAATTAACAATTAAAAGTATTCCATTAAGTCCAGTGTTAAGTGAAGTAATTTGACTATTAGTTAACAAAATTTAAAAATTCTTTAAATTAATAATTAAATAAACAAGGAAATATATTAGTTATTGTAAATTTCTAAAAAGATAATGTTACAAAATGAATATGACGTGTAATAATTACGAAACAAAAAACTGTGTAAAAATAGGAATAAAAGAGTGCCCTAAAAAAAGAACGAAGAAGACAGACAAAGAAACATTGAACAACTCATCCCAAAGTGGGACATACATTAATGGGCGTTGGGATTTTTATTTTCTTATGTCCTCATATATATCATCTTAATTCGTACATACACCAATTAAACTAATTCAATCAAGAGAAGAGTAAGACCAACAACTAACATAAAGCTAGCATTTAATTCCTTCCTACCACAATAATGATAATAATAAGCATTTAAATTCCTAGGTAAGATGCAAGTGACTAATATTTGTCTGTTCTTGAATATTGAACTAGTGTTAAGATGTAACCCTGCACTTAATATTACTACAACAGCAAACATTAAAAGTGTGGCTTAATATTGGTCTGTTCTTGAATATTTGTAACATGTAACTGAGCACTTATATATTGATTTAGTGTTAGTAACTTAACGTATTTCCAATAACCAGAAAAATTAGAAACCATTTGGCAAGTGAGATGGTTTGCTATTTTATGGTCAATATGGCTTTTGAGGAATTCACACATTTTGAAGGGTACATAATTAATTGGATATTAAGCAAATCATATATGCATGGTGAAGGCAATTAAAATTATTCCTTATCCTGTTGATTTTCTAATCCCAGCCCGCAGCATGCTCAACAGTAACACATATATAGCAGTGCATGCTTTATAATAACCATATACAACATATGTGGAAGCCATTTTGGAACTATGATGCATGTCCACAATGAGGTTACAGTATATGTGACATGTTTTGTATTTATTTTCGTTGGACTTTTCATCTTGTATTCACTTGGATTAAATAAAATCTTTGGTTTATCCAAATAAATAAATAAATTACAAAGCAAATTCAAAGTGAAGCCTAAAATGATTTCTTAAAAATTTAGCAGCATGTTTTTTATTTGTTAAATTACATTCAAACCCAGTGGTACGTAAATGACAAGTAACATATTTCTTTATTAAGTGTTAATCGAAAAGATACATTGGATTCTGCACAAGTTGCAATTCCATGGCTTGGAAGCTTCTTACATTAAAAGCCTCTGTCGTGTACATAGTAGTATTCCACACATGGGGTTGTGCACAAGATAAAAGTATTCTCTTGATGCATCTTAGTACTAGTAGAGATGATAAGTATTCTCAAAAAACTGTTTTATTTCTGTTGATTTTAAAGTGCCGGAAAATATCAAGACTTTGGAAAGGATATATATATATATAATGTGTGTGTGTGTGTGTGTGTGTGTGTGTGTATGAATAAATAAAAATTCACGTACGGATGCGCAGAAAAGATGTACAGAGATTGAATCAGAATATGCACGTACCATTTATCTGAAACTTTTGATGAACACAGTCACACAATTGGTATATATGAGCAGCTAGCAAGCTGAATGAAACAGTGCAGTGCAGATTTTTCTTATCAAGTTGTGTCAATGGAGAAAAAGCCTTTGCTCAGTGAGACAGGGGGTACTGTACATGTGGACAGAACCTCGCTGAGTTCTCTTTCTTATATTAGAACTTTATAATCACATAATTTTTCCTTTTTCTTTTATGAACATCAAGTTAAGGATCGCGAAAGCGGCCAAACTAACGCTTTATGACCGGAATGGGTATTTTATTTAGTTTATTATATTTTGGGGTAGATTTTAAATTTTTACTTAAAAGGATAAGTTGTAAAGTTATGACTTTATATTTTTATTTTTTTAAATTGAAGTTACAAAATTTTTAACAATTTCATTATAATTATTTTTTAAAATATATGATTTTAAAGTTGTAACTAATTTTTTTATTTATTTAACTGAAGTAGTAATATTTTTATTACTTTAATTAAATTTTTTTTTTTAATTTAACTGTACAACTTAAAAGTTTTAAAGTTTTTTAAGACATTGAATTCGTCATGTTTTTTTTTATAAAAAATGATAAAATTTATTTTTTTCCAATTTTTTTTAAAATTAAAAATAATTTTTAATTTAATTATTTAATAAAAATATAAAAATATATATTAAATAATATAATATATTAAAAATTAAATATATCCAAATTAAGAAAACATTAAATAAAATCGTATAAAAATTTAGAAAATATATTAATATTTATTATATTTTCTAAATTTTTATATGATTTTATTTAATATTTTCTCAATTTTTGTTATATTTAATTTTTAATATATTATTTTATTTAATATATCAATGCAACTATTAATATTATTATTTCAACTAAATTGAGTTTTATACATGTAATAATAATCATCATTCTTAAAAACAATATTTAAATAGTTAGAAAAAAAAAACTTTCCTTTTTATATTTATTTATTAAATAATGAAATTAAAAAATTATTTCTAATTGTTTTAATATTTTGAAAAAAACAAATTCTATCATTTTTTTTATAAAAAAGTGACTATTTAAAAGCCGTAGATTTTTTTACGACCTTGAAGTCGTATAATTAGTTTTTTTAAAAAATTTAAAATTAATTAACTAAAATTATAAAAAAAAATTTATAAATGCAGTTAAAAAATAAAATAAAATTGATTACGAATTCAAAATTGTATATTTTAAAAAATAATTATAATGAAGTTTCAAAATTTAGTTTAAAAAATTAAAAAATATATAAATCATAATTAGTATTAGAACTTCTAAATAGAAATTATAACATATGTTACTTCTTTTAGATAAAAATTTAAAGTAAACTCTCAAATGATAATAATAATAATAATAAAAAATATCTCTTTCTCGTCAAAAAAGTTGCTGAACGATGCTATATAGTATCACCAAGTAGGGGTGTTCATCAACCAATTTAAACCGATACAAACCGCAGTGACCGAATCGAAAATCGAAATAACCGAAAATCGAAAAATTGAAAATCGAAAAAAAAATCAAAAATTTTCACCGGATTGGATCGGTTTTCGGATTGACCGATGAAAACCGATCCAATTGTAAACCATACCTTACCCTTTATCTACTTGGGTCTATTCCCCATCATAGTCCAAAAACCAAAAATCCAATACATTGCTTCTTATTTTGTCTAATGAACGTGTTTGTCTAATGAAAATTAGAAAATGATGTTTGTTTTTGTCCAATGAATGTGTTTGTTTATGTTAGATACTCCTTATTTTGATAAAAATAAGTCACATAAGTTTTATTTTTAGACTTTTTAAAAAATTGAAAATCGATCTAATCCAAATCGAAAAAATTGAATTGGATTGGATCGGATTTGAAAAAAATTTCAAACCAAATGGATGATTAAATGACCAAACATAGAAAATTTGATCTTTACTTCAAAATCGATCCAATTCAAACCGTGAACATCCCTATCACCAAGAGATAGAGTAGGTCCTAAGTATCAAGAGGTTTAGGTATATGGAGTATTCTACTATTATGTGAAGAAGAAAAGATATAAAAAAAAAAAAAAAAACTGGCATTGATCATTTAAGGTAAGGACAATATTTGTTGGAAGTTGAAAATGAATTAATTGGGTTTACCATCAATAGAACTGTAAAATTAAACGCACAGCACGTAGACGGACTTGAACAAAAATAGTGTGTATAATAAATAAAAAATAAAAAAGTTTGTCTTTGGAGAGAATTGAACGTGATTAATTAGTATTACTTCAAATAAATAGAAGTAAATTAGTCTATTACACCCCTTACAGTAATTATTACGGTATTTGAATTTTGCTATCTAGTATATATTGTGTTGGTTAAGTAACTTTTTATTATTGAAATTCATCACTTAAGAAAGGCCGTATAAATGTGTATTAATGTACATTTTTGATGAAAACTTTTCATTTTTTATTCTTAAAAAGTGAGTTTGCACATTACTTAATCTTATAAAATTAATTTATAAAATAATGATTATTTTTACTTATATATATATATATATATATATAATTTAGTCTTATTATTAATCAATATGAGATCTTCAATATATCTCATCACATCCAGTATAAACATTTTAACTCTAAATTTTAAAAGACTAAAAGATAATGTCTTGATAAAATGTGATTCAATAAACCTAAAATTATTTATTATGATAGATTCTGATATTATTTAAAAAAATTATATTTAATTCAACTCTATAAAAACTAACTTATAAAATAAGAATTACTCCTACTTTTCATTATTGTCTTTGTTTATGGTTCCTTGTGCGAACCTTCAAGGATGAATTGTGCACTTTGTTTGGGAGTGGAATCAATGGGGAACGGAGAATATTCATCTCTAATTAAGCTGCGTTGGTATAGAGATTTTTTCGTTGGAGTGGACTAGCTAGCTGCATTTTCTCGGGGCGACAATTCAAAATTGTGAGAAACACAAAGTCGACAGGTGATTATAGAATTAAAACGTAGTACTTTACAAAGTTGAAGCTTCTCATTCTAATTATATGTTGTTTGGTACAATTAATTTGTATCTGGTTATTACAGAAATTAATTTCTAACTATAACGAAACTTAAAATAAATTTTTAGCTTTTTTTATAATTTTCAACATGAAGGCACATGATGCAAGTAAATGAGGATGCAGACAGATATCTCCCTACTCTTCAATATTAGATATATCTCCTATTACATTTTCTTTTCTCTTGCAATATGTAACTTCACCATTATTGACCATTTATATAAGCTTTAATTGTTTTTCAAAAAAAAACTTCTTCCATTTTTAAAATTTAGACAATTTTATAGCATAAACACAACAAAATTATTTACTATCCAAAATATATGTATATCAAACTTTAAAAGTGATCTTATTTTGCTATCCAAACAAAATCAATTCTTATAGACTAACTTTTAAAATATAAATTTTAAGCGAATTAATATTTTTAATATCAGTACTTTCAAAATCAATTGTTGTCAAATAAATTGTCAAAATCTTAAGACTCTCTGGTTGTGTTGGTTCTGCATTTGCGACACATAAATACAAGTTAAAATTTATTGCTCCGAACTACAGTGCATATTAGTGGTGCACTAGCTAATAAAATATTGTCTGTGGAAAAGATCGGTATGAACCTTACGGAAACTTTTTTTTAATCTTAATATTAGACATGGCAACGGGGTGGGGTGGGTGCGGATATTGTATTCCCCGTCCCCGCCCCAGCCTTTAAAATCTGCTCCCGTTTCCGTCCCCATTTCCTGTCGGGTTTTAAAATCCAGACCCATCCCCGTCGGGGTCGGGGTCAGGTTTTCCCCGCCCCGCCCCCGCCCTCGCCCCACCCCTACTATTAATTAAAAAAATAAAAATAAAAAATAATGTGGTTTTTCTTTTAAAAAAAATGGAAAAAAGTTGACTAGGTAACAAAAAAATTAATAATAAACTCACATTTAAAATATGAGATCATAATTTAAAAATTATTAAACAAAATCAATCAATTTAATTGAAACCATTATGGATCTACATATTTAATTTCTCCCAAAATATAATATCATTTAAATATATATTGTTCCAAAATTAAAATAAAACACAACAAAGAGTAGAGGTCCATTACAGCAACAAAGCTTCCAAAATGGAATTAATTCAGAAAGTCGTTGGCCAATGTTCAGCGTCGTCGAGAATGAGAAATGAGGGGAAGGGTTAGGGTTTCGGGATTTTATTCTTATATATAAGGGTAAATTTGTAATTTAATTATGGCGGGGGCGGGGCGGGGGCGGGGGCGGGGCGGGTATCATCAATACCAAACCCGCCCCCGTCCCTGAATTTTTGTCGCGGGGCGGGGGCGAGGCGGGTATCATCATTAACAAATTCGATTTTTCCCCGTTAAAATCAGGACGGGTTTTGACGGGTACCCACGGGCTCAGATCTCGTTGCCATGCCTACTTAATATATATTTAGTTTTTTTATTTTACTCATAGCTAATTAAGTTACAGGCTTAAAGCATTCAAATTGAGTACAGATCATTTAACAAAAAAAAAAAGTATACTTTTCGTACAGGTGCCTGGTCATTTTTTTAGTTCAATAATAAATAATAAGTAAAATACATTAATTAATATTTTAGAATCTTTGAGAATTGAATTTTATATATCTTATATAAAAAAAAATCTTAGAACCTTATTTTGACCATTCATACACATAGTAAATAAAAATTAAAGCAATAAATATATTAATGATCAAATCATAAAAGAGAGTAAAATAATTAAAATTAATAAAAAATGTTTTATTACTATTAAGAATAATTTGAGAAAAAATATAAATTTAAAATAAATTTATTGTTACCAATTAAATCATTATTGATTTCTTAATTCTTAATTGGGTCTTGTAAAAAAAATCAGAGTTAGTATTATTTTCAAAACTAAGTATCAATTGTTACTTTAATTAGATTTAGTTGCTGTTTAAATTTGTGGTATTTTCAAAAATCGTAACGGCTGCATTAGCATCATACTTTAGTTAATTTTGATTTCTGTCAGTATTATTTCCAAAAGTCGTAACGGCTACGTTAATAGTACTACCATAGTACTGGTACTTTAATTAGCTTTAATTTGTGTTAGTATTATTTCCTAAGTCAAAATTGTATCAGTCACATTAATATCATTAATTTTTTTATGGGAAAAAGCTCGTATTATTTCCTTCAAAACTTGTTCATCAATACAACTAGTAGTAGCTCATATATACTTTAATTAGTAGAAGCTTTTATTGCTGTTTTGGGATAATTTTTTCCCCAGCGATACTTTATTTTAAAAGGAGAAAGTAACGAATATTCTTAACACCCTGGTTAAAGAATTTTAAATAGAAAAGTTTCACTAAAAAGTATCATTAATCTACTTCTATTGTGATTTCCAATTCATTCTCATTACTTTTTTTTTATATATACATTTACTGAAACAAACATATACTATTTAGAAATTCATATTTTGAAATATCTCTTTCTCTCTGATTTTTGCAAACTTACTCAGATTTCACATAATTTTTCGACTAATCAATTTTGATACCTCGACTAGGAAGAACTTATGACTACTACTATATCCTTAGGTTTTGTTTGGGAGAGGAATTTTGAAGGGGAAGGGAGGGAAGAGAAAGGTTTATGTAGAGACATCTCCTTGTTTAAGAGTTTTAATTTTTGAGAGAAAGAATTTCAGAATTTTCAAAACTCCTCTGAAATCCTCCAAAGCCTTAAAATTGTTGTCCCCCCTATTTGGGGGATTTTAGAAGGAAAAGTAACTAAAATTATTATTATATTATACCAGTCAGTGTTAATAAAATTACTATCCTATAGTCAGTGTAAAATATATAATGTATTAATTTTTTAAATAAGAAAAAATTGTAAAAATTTCGTATTAATTCTCTATTTTTCTCTCTTAATATATTTTTAACTCTCAAACAAAGAGAAAAAAACTTCCCTTATTTTCCTCCCTTTCCTTCCCCTCCCTTCCCCTTGAATCTCTTTCCTTTCCCTCCCCTCCTAACTACCAAACAAAGCCTAAGAGATTATCACTATATGCAAATAAGGGGTTTTGATCAAACTTCCGATTTGAAAGTTTGTGATTTTCACCTATGAAGAAAACAACTCGTAGCATCAATTCACATAAATTGTCTTAATGTTGCAAAAGGATGAAACATATCAAAGCAACACTGAAAAGTCAAACTTAATTTGGTTGAAGTTGTTCATCTTACGAGTCTGTGGGCTTTGGATAGCTGCGTTTGCACTCCTACTCAATGTTGTCTCCAATAGACATTACTCAACAACACCTCCTAGCAACAACCTTTTATCACCACAATTGTCTCTACTCTCAATATCGTTTACATAGGAACAACCTAACACTAAATTTAATCATTGGCCGTAACTATAGATAAAAAGAAATCGATAACTGGATTGATTAAATGTAATTTGAATTGAACCCTAGTCAATTGTATATCAAATCCTGTTAACATAACAATAGTAATAATTTCATATTTTCATTAACCTTTGATAAAGTTTTGATTGACACATAATAAGCAATGTGAAACCAAAATAGAAACCAATTAATTGTTTGACTGGGAATTTTTGTTAGGCCCGTATCTAAGAACCCTCTCATCAATCCACTCCCTCATGTCCCCCAACACAAGGTTCGCGGACTCATCGGGCTCTCCCTGAATCAAAGAGTGATACATCCCATCGTAGAGCTTCAACGTCTTATCCTCACTGGAAGCCTTCTCATACAGTAGCTTCGACGACGAAGGGCAGGTAACGCCGTCAGAGGTTCCGTGAGCAGTGAAAAACGGTGCCGTTACTTTGGAGAAATTATCCTGTACATACTGTGTCACCCTGAGGAGCTCCCGCATGGTCCCCACCCTAGGTGGGCCCGTGTAGCGCCTCGGGTTCGACGCTATGACCTTCAACTTCTCCGGATCCCTAATGGCCTTTCCGACCATTTTGTTATCCGGCATGGCCGCCCACGTGTCGGCGAGACCGAACAAGAGACCGTACATGAATAAATGTACCCTGCTGGGTTTCATGTCCTCGGGGATCACGAAGAGTGGCGCGGAGAACATCAGGCCCGTCCATGTGTCCGGTTCTGATTTGAAGTACATGAGTAAGGTGGCTAAGCCTCCCATGGATTCGCCGAAGAGGAACGCGGGGAGGTTTTTGTAGGGTTCGCTATAGCGGACGTGGAGGAAGAAGGAGAGGGAGGTGGCGGCGATTTTGTCCATGTCGCCGAGGTAGCAGCGGAGGCCGTCGGAGCGGCCGTGGCCGAGAAGGTCGGCGGCGAAGACGGCGTAGCCCCAGGTGGCGAAGTTGATGCAGATTTTCTGGAAGAGCCAGCCAGTGTCGGAGCCGTAGCCGTGGGTCATAAAGACGGTGGCTTTGACTTCATGGGGTTCTAGGTTGAGAGGGAGGAAGGACTGGGTGAAGATTTTGCCATTAGGGGTTTCGAAGTGGGACTTGGTGTTGCGAACGCCTTGGGAGGTGTAGTATTCCTCTTCGGGGGTGTGGCCCCAGAAATTAGGGTGAACCTCCGATTCCGGTGCCATTGCGATGGAGGGTGTGAGAAAGTTGGTTGAAAGAAATAGAAAGAGAAGGGGTTGGTAAGTGGGACCCTGGGAGTTGGTGAACCAATCCCACCACCACTAGTCCACTACGGAGATTGTTATGGTTGGTGACTTGGTGCTAATCATCACACCAAGTTGGTGACTTTCTTTTGGGCTACTTTTAAAAACCACTCCGTATAGGGCTTGCCCCGTTAGCTGAATACAACTCTCATTTTGTTTGCACACCCCATGATAGTTGACAAAAAAATTAATTAATTGTAATTTTAAAAAGAAATTATGAAAATACTACCGTTTTAAAATAATTTACAAATATATAGTAATCAAATACGTCCACCTGAGACTAGTTCAATCATGATCAGGGAGGACGTGACTGGAGCCAAGTCACGCCTAGGGAGGATGTGATTCACCAGGGGATGACACGTGTCATTTTGAGACACGTGTCATATTGCGACGCAATGCGTAAAAATTTCAGAAAGCCATAACTTTTGATTGTGATGTCCGATTGAGGAGAAGTCGGTGGTCACGCGCTCGAAATTGAGAGGAGATGCGCTGGCAAGTTCCTAAAAGGGACTTGGCCAAAAAAATTTCCCAAAAAAAGCCTCTAAGTGCCTCAAAATTGCCATTTAATCTTCCGACACCCAAAAAAATTCTTGCTTTCTAATTTTTTATCTATTCAATTAATGAATTGCAAGCTATTTTTTATTTTTCTAATTACTTCTCTTAATTTCGAGCATTTTAACATAAAATACGCCTCCATCGGACATTTCTATCAAAATTTATGGTTGTTCAAAGTTTATATGCATCACCAACTTTACAGTATAATTTTGTTCACTAATTGTATCTATTCATTTTTATGCACCATGGGATAATTTATAATTAAAAATATACGAGAATGATCGAGAAGTAAACAAGTGCATTTTAATGGCAGTGCGGAATCAAATTGAAATCGACTGTTCCTATGCAAATTAAAGAGAGGAAAATGCTAGTTGTACATCTGTATAAAATACATTATCTCAAGTTTGGAGTGTTGGACAAAATTAGAATGCAAGTTATTATATAGATTATGAAAAGATAAGACCTTTAGAATTTTATAGCAAAAACGGTATATATTAGGAGTTAATGTGTGTAAGTATGTGTTAGGTACCTGAACCCGTTTTGTGGAATAGATTAGATGAAATAATCTAAAGAAGAAAGATCAATTTACCGGATTTTGTTTACTAATTTTGTTTATAGCATAATCAACAGTTAAACAAAATTATACTGTAAAGTTGGTGAAGCATATAAACTTTGAACAATCATAAATTTTGATAGAAATGTTCAATGGAGGCGTATTTTATGTCAAAACGCTCGAAATTAAGAGAAGTAATTAGAAAAATAAAAATAGCTTGCAATTCTCTACTTAAATAGATAAAAAATTAGAAAGCAAGAAATTTTTTGGGTGTCGAAAGATTAAATCGCAATTTTGAGGCACTAAGAGGCCTCTTTTGGGAAATTTTTTTGGCTAAGTCTCTTTCGGGAACCTGCTATCGGCATCTCCTCTCAATTTCGAGCGTATGGCCACTAGTTTCGCCTCAATCGGACATCCTAGTCAAAAGTTATGGCCTTTCGAAGTTTTTACGCATCGCGCCGCAATATGATATGTGTCTCAAAATGACACGTGTCATCCCCTGGTGAATCACGTCCTCCCTGGGCATGACTTGACTCCAATCACATCCTCCCTGGGCGTGATTGAACACGCCCCAGGTGGACGTGTTTGGTTGCTATATATTTGTAAATTGTTTCAAAACTACAGTATTTTCGTAATTTGTTTTTAAAATTACAATTAATTAATTTTTTTGCCCATGATAGTTTTCAGAATGTTAAATATATTTTGAAAATGCGTTTAATATATTGATTTCAAAAAATTAATTTAAATAATAATCTTTCAAAATTCATTCTAGAAAGTAATTTCCAAAACATTTAATAATTTCTCAAAAATACTCTCTAGAAATTGTTGAAAAAAAAGGGTACAAAAATGCATAAGAAAATACAAAGAGAAAAACAAAAGTGTAAAAAAGAAAAGGACCAGTCATCAATGTCCTTTGTCCAGCCTCTGATATTGACACACCCGTGTTTGAATTTTCCCACTTCTTACTCCCCCTTTTTTTAGACAAAAACATCCTTAATAGAAATAAATTTTCGTTATGTATTTTGACATGACAGGAATAAGTTTATATTAAATAAACTACTCTCCAAAAGAAAAACGAAACACTGAAAGAAAAAACAATACTTGCATAATGAAGGACATAACAATACTTGCAGAAGAAAAAAGTGAGAAAATGTTTGAAGAGGATGGAGAGGTGGGGGTGAGGGACTGAGGGTGCCTAGAGAGTAGAGAGTGGGGAATGAAGAGAAGGGTGAGGGGAAGGAGGAGGGTTAGAATACGAATTTCATAAAATACTGGGAAGTGGGAAGATAAAAACAGAGGGAGATGTTCGGAAAATCACTGGCCCCGTTGTCTAGTCATGAGAACAAAAACCAGTAGTCAAAAGCCCAGGAAAGAGCAGGGCTGAACTGTTAACTTGGTTTTATTTTGGGTTGGACCCAAAAAATAAAACAACCGAAAACATAGTGTACCAACTCTACAATCGTTCGTAATGATTTCAAGCTTATTGCGCTAATACCTTTTGATGTATATAACTAATACTTTTTAAAAAAAACTTTGTAATTAACAACATCATTGTGATCTTTTATTTCGATTGAAGACATTCGCAAGCTCTTTTAGAGCACTAATTAAAGCGAGGGACCCAAAACAATATGGGTAGCCCTAACATGAAAAGAACCAAACTATAGCTCCTCGAAAGGAAACCTTTTTGGAGAATCTCAAAAACACTAACCAATCACAAATTCTTTGCTTGTTTGCACTTGGTGGAAGCTGGATTGGCAAGAAAGTGATACCTAATTAGTTCAGAAGCATGTAAACAAAAGTGAACGCGTTAGACTCCTCAAATTTATTAGAATGATTCAGAAGAATGTTGGCACATTCTTTTTAACAAAATATTTTCCAAAATATTATTTATTTTAGGATAGAATTTATTTGATTATTATCTATCTAACAATAAGGAATGTGAAGAAAAGGTATCTTCCTGATTTGATACGTAATAGGCAGTAATCTTCAATTATTCTTATACTAAAACTATAGGGAATTTATATCTTAATACTTGTTAAATATGAGAGTACGTATCGTATTCTTTTGTATATAATTTTGATTTTATCATCAGTTTAATTATGTATATCGCATTTAAAGATCAAATTTGATCTTTTATATTATTGTTATAATTCGCACTCTTCGTACCAATCGTACGTATGTGTAATATAAAGTATTTTGATATCTTTGTTCAAAATTTGTCCATCATTTTATTTGAGTTCTTTTTAGTGTCATTTTATGGACTACAATTACATTATCAAGTTTCATAATGATCTTGTCTTATTTCTTCACATGCAAAATTTGTTAACGCGGTGGTAAATTATTATGAATATATGTGGTATAATGACAGGAGATCATTTATGATCATTCACCTATCATAGAGTAACTTTACATAATTAAAACAGCATGACATTCAAGTTCTTTTCCTAAAGCAATGTAATTTCACGATCATGACTTAAATGAACACAAAATCAAATCCATGCATGATGGTGTTCTAAGAAGAAAGAAAGGACGCATTTCCGCCGGTCAAAGTAATGATATACAGTTTTTTTTAAGATATAAATTGGACCCAGAAAGCGTCAATATTGTCTTGTAGCGGAGGCAGCTAGATTTCTCAAGTGTCATTATTTATCGTTTAGATTCTCTTCGGTCGGGAGCATATGTAACTTCATATATATTTGTGCATGGAAGCCCTACATGATAATGATGAGTGTTCTTCGATTGCAGCACATGGAGGGTAAAAGATTAACAAAGGGATAATGGAAATGCAAAACAACTTTATGTCATTTTATTCTTCATTTATATGTCTTCCTTTCGTTTTAAAACAAGAAAATGAAATGCTTACTTGTAGAACCAATGATACAATGTAGCTATCATTTCAACATATATTTTAAATGCAAACTACTCATTATATATATGTCGATTTTGAAACTTAATTCATTTGAAAGAAGTCAAGCATGTAACATTTAATTCCTATATCATATCATTAATAGTACAATGTTCATCTTCTCATTATATTAGGATGAGGAGAGATTCACTTATTTTAATACTAACAGAGTTACTCTTTTATTTTCTATTATTTATTTTCTTGAAATTTAATGATTATAATAAGTAACTAAAATCTTATTTATTAAATTTCAAAAAATTGAATAGTTTACTCTCTATCTGCTAGGATTAGTTTATAAAAAAATTATATTACCTAACCTCAAGTATAAAAATGACTTGATTTATATTAATCTTGTTTGGCAAGACCAAGTCTGTTTGAACTTTTGTAATAGCTTTTTTTAATCATAAAAACAATCGAAAACGGTCGATTATAATATTTTTTTAAAATGAAATTAACGGCGATAGGGGAAAATAGAACAAAAGATTAAGTTAAAAGACTAAATTCAATAAAAGAAACAAAAATAAATTAAAAACTCTCATAAATAAAAACCGAAGTAGTAGGAGTAAGAAATGATGAACATAATGGTTAAAAAAAGGAAAACAAACCCATTCTATTATGAAAATTAGCAGTTACACAAACTATCCCATTTTACACCATGTGGACAATTTTACAAGAAGCCCTGAGGTACCCAAAATCAATCACTCTATGAAGTAATTAACTTGGATATTCTTGGGCAGCAAAGAACTCATGAACCCACTATCCGATTTTCTATCTCCTTTACCACCCCAAGAAAGTCTAAAATGTATACCCTCCTTCCCTCCAAAGTTAACCGTTTCTAAACTGCTTTGAAAAACGTCTTTCAGCCATTTCTCAAACAAGCTGTTGGTAAAATAACCACACCCAACACGCACATCCTCAATCACCCTCTCATCTACACTTAAATTCTCCAAACATTTCTTCCCATAAACCTCTTCAAAAGACTCTTTGAACTTACACAAAAACAACTCTGTCATCTCTCTGTCCTTAACTGGATTTGTGTTGAACTCAAACCGGTTCACAATCGAGTCAAGAAATCCATTTTGGTTCAGTGGATCAGCTATAGTTTCTCCAGTCAGATCACTTGAAATGGGGCTACTTTCTCCTGCTTTATCCTCTTCATCAGCTTTCATGTTCAGATCAAGAGTGTTAAAGCTTGTTTGTCTTGAAAACTCTTTCTTCTTGCTCCCTTGAAAACTGTTGGTGTTAGAAAACATATCAAGTTCGGCTCTTCTTTTGTGGCCTAAACATGACTCCGAGATCGTTGTTGCGACAGATGGCATCTCTAAGTTAGGTTTGGTTTCACTGACTTGCCACAACAACTTCATAACCAAGTCCTCATTCTGCTCCTCAATGCCAGTGGATCCACTTCCACCATTTGTCAATATGAATATTACTTGGCTTGAGTTCTCTTCAGTGAAATTTCCAAACTTTCCTGTTTCAAATCCATCACAGAGGAATTTCTTGAACTGGGCATCAGCAAAGTCAACATTTTCTATTAGCATCACAAGCTGGTGGTGTGTTTTCAGTGCTCCTTCCAGCATTTCAGAAAATGGGGCTATTGAAGTCTCTCTCTTTTGCATGTCAAATTGAAGGAGCACATTAGTTGAGCCAAAAACTGATTCTGCAATTGCAAGTGCCAACCTTCTTTTCCCAATGTTGTCATTGCCTTGCACAAGTAACCAAGTAATGTTGTTACTTTGCTTTGCTGATTTGGAATCAATCAAGGCTTCTGCTATTGAAGGAAAAGTTTCAGACTGCCATGGCACATTCTCCTGCAATAGTTTACAAATATGAGCTCGTTGCAGTGTTGTATCAGTTATATCCCCCACCGCCGACTCACCTGAACCTCCATTGCCAAGAGCAAGAGTAGTCTTTACTTCTTTACCTTCCATGCTCTCAAGGGAATCCAAGACTGGCTCTGTTGCTTCCCTTTTCTTGCCGAAATTGAACTCAATGATGCATGATTGTTGGCGTCGGAATCGAGGGACGAGTTTGGAAGTGGAGCCATGTGTGGCATTGCTGGCAAAGGATATGGAGCTTGGTGAATTATAACTGTTGTGGTTCCAGTTCCATTGGTTCTGAGGCTGTTTGCTTTGGTGGAGACAGTGGCATAGTCTATTCCATTTTCTTTTCAATTGGACGAATTCATCCTGAAGAATGTTTGAGTTATTATAAATCATAAGCACTACAATTTTTCAAATCTCAACTCATAGGAACAAGAACATGCTTATACAGAAAGAAAAAAAAAAGATAAAGCTAGTGCACAATCATCCAGTATTGGATTATAAACAGAAACGTTAACTTGGTTTTTCATTTTCCTCTAAACAATTTGCTACCTTCTTATGGTCTTCTGTGCTATGAGACTGAAGCCAGAAAGGCAACATTTTCTTGTGGTCTGGCCTGATAAATTGGGCTTCTTTTTCATAATTGCAGGCACATTCTTCACAACAATTGAGTTTATCCTCCTGCTCCATGTTACCAAAGGGCTTTGTTTCCAGCACTTGAGATTGGTTATGCGAGATTGTCATCTTTGAATCAAGGACACTGCAATTTGAGTTCAGAAATAAGTACTGTTGAGTTTAGCATATGTGGCATTCCATTCTTATCACTTAATATCACATTAGGTGTTAATTATTCCCTGTGGATACAATAAGTAATATTTGCAAAAACATGTAACTATCTTCCTTTTAGTAAATTGTAGTTTCAGTTTCTACCACCAAAAATCATGTGCATGCGTAATGTGTAAGAGGTTGGTTATATACTGACAAACTAAAGTGAGGCAGAAGCAGCAACAGAAAGGCTCTGGTTCACTCCTCAACAAAAATGTAAAACAAATTAAGCTTTCAACAAACCATCATGCCTGGATAACTATTATGTACTTATGTTTTCCTTTCCTCTTTTCTTTCTTTCTATTTTATTTTATTTTGTTGTCACATTTTACAAGTCATATATGTGTGGAGTTTGTTTTCTCTTTGCATTCAATCAAACAAATTAAGCAAGACATG
Source organism: Glycine tomentella (assembly GCA_007407185.1). NCBI lineage: Eukaryota > Viridiplantae > Streptophyta > Magnoliopsida > Fabales > Fabaceae > Glycine > Glycine tomentella. Next base: position 1,393,541 of record PYAF01002407.1, read on the forward strand.
TTTTAGTCATTGGCTAGTGTTTTTAGGATTAAATCAAATCAAACTAATTATTATTAAGCAAAAAGATTACCTGGGAGCATGAAGACTCAAGCCAAGTCCACCTGATGGAACAGGAACAGCCTGAAGAGCCCATTGCTTCTCAAGAGGGGGTTGTCTCATTTGACACCTCATGTATGTTTGATAGCTAGCAGTGGCCATGAGCCACACCTTAGCATTATTTGAGGTTCCACAGTCACAGAATAACTTTCCTATTTCTGAAACTAAATGATCAACAGGATTATAACCAGAAACTTCTCCATTTGGGGACCCTTCCTCTTTTTCACTTAAACTTGCCTCCTCCACTGTCCACTTCAGGTCTCCCATATAAAAAATGCCACCTCCTCCTCCTGAAGCAATGGAATTCACCTTTCTTTTCAGCTCCAAGAATTTCATTTCAACTTCATCTCTCTTCATGCAACTCAAAGAAACATGTGAAATTTGGAATTTGATAAAATGAATTGACTTTAACTCATCAGGCACTTCTGACCTTTCAAGCCTTCTCATTATCTCTCCCACAAGGCCTTCAGTTAATGACAGTGAGTCACCAACAATCACAGTGTTCTTTTTCTTCTTCCTCAAGAGGATATCCAGAACAAGCCTGACATCATCATCCTTATTAGAAGAAGAAGCTGCACCAGTAATGGAAGACCCTGGTGCATTCTTTGGCGGAGAAAAGACAAGTGAAGGGTGGAACTCAGAAGCATAAGAAGTTAAGAAATGACGAGTAGTGTGCCTGAAATTGGTAGGGTTGTTGTTGGTGGCTGGTTCCCTATGGTTGTTGTTGTCACTGGCAGAAGGTGAACAAGGAGAAGAGAACACACCACCCGAGCTATTGTAACACTGGAAAACAGAATATTGAGATGAATTAGAGTCCTCTATGTGGTTCTTAACAGCAGTGCTGGAGAAACCAGCCTCTCTCATGACCCTGCTAACACTAGGGTCATCAAGGATTGATATGATGAGGTGTTCAAGCTCAACCTTGATGGTGAGAAGAGGCTGTTGTTGCTGTTGCTCAATGCATCCCCTTCTCTGGTGAGCCTGAGCTCTCTTCAATGCAGCAATGAGAGCATTGGAGAGAGAAGGCTGAGTGTGGATCAAAGGAGAAGGTGTTGTTGGGAGCCTGTTGAGGGAAACATTGAAGCACAACTCAAGAGCCCTGCATTGAAGAGGATGATGAGAAGTTTGAGATGACTTGAGACAAGCCCTTCTCAAGGAACTTCCTCTTAGGCTTAGCAAAGTGGCAGCCACATGCAGAGGAGTGACCTGTGCATGGCCCCTCCTCCGAGCCAACCCCAGAGAGTGCTTCAACACTGAAGCAGCCTCAGCTGTGAGGGTCTGCTGTAATGCACAAACTCCTGAGCGCATCACTTGACCAAAACACAACCCCCCTCACCACCCCTTTTTGTTACTAACTGAACCTTAGTTTTTCTTCACAATTAACCACACTTTTCTTCTTCTTATCATTCTCTTTAATTTCACTCTACACACCACCCCCTCCCTCTCTCTTTATATGTATAACTTTGTGGAACTTATAACTGAAAGGTTTTTGTTTCAAGGATGGAACAAGTGTAAGCTAAAACAACAATACACACTGCAGAGAGAAAGCTATAGTGAGAGTCGTTAGGCTTTAGAAATACCTGAACTATATGCCTCACCGCCTTCTTTATACTTCTTGTCACTCATCATTTTTATTCTTTTCTTTTTCTTTAATTCTCTCTTTTGGTTTTTAGTTTAAAGAGGCAGCTTTTTCTTGTCTTTTTTTTTATTATTTCCACTACTTCACGCTCTCTCTCTAGCTAGTCCCTCTCTAATATCCTGAGAGTATTTGCTTTGTAGTTTCTGATTTGCCGTGACATTAATTAGAAACAAGCAATTTAATAGTCGTTTTAGTGTTTTTAATATATAATTGAATAGTCTGAGCTGCTTCAAGCAGTGTATATAAATAATAATAATAATAATAATAACTTAATTAGTGAAGGAAGGATATATCAATGTTTACGTACATATATATGAGTTGGAGTCAGTCTAAATTACATATCATTGAACACATCTTTAAGCAATAACTTATTTATACCAGTGATTTAACAACTTAATTAGTGAAAACGATCTTGTATTTATAAAAGTATGAAAAACTGAGACATTAGTCATCTTAGGCTACTCATGTAATACTATATCTGCTGGCTGCAACAGCAATGTGCATGCATTTTTTTTATTATGGCTAATCATTATTAATTATCATAATACAGAAGGCCAGACGAACTATATGATTGCGGGATTAAATTGTTGTTATTTTCTGCTACATTATTCGTAAATAAATGAAGTAGCATAGGAAATTAGAGAGTGCAGTGATGTGGACCCGCAATTCAAAATTTTTACTCGGCCTCATGCATAGAGCTTCCCACCCTTTTCCACATCATCTTTTGAATAGACAGACAAGGCCAGCAGAAATTCAAAAAAAGTTACTAAAGGGAAAAGAAGCCAGGGCGATGAAAGATTTTCTTTTAAAAAGCAGAGCGGTAAATTGCGTTTTTCTTTTTTCTTTTTAACATTTTTTTTCAATTGCATATAGAATAGACCTTGATATTTATAGGTTATGTTTGGTTTACTATTTGGCCTCCTTCAAATTACAATTGTCCCGATAAACTTAATTTAGTGTTATGTTTGAATAAAAGTTGAAAAACACTTTTAAAAATCCTAATACATTTCCAAATTTTAATGCATAAAATAATATATATATATATATATATATATATATATTGTTTTAAGAGTGAAAGTACTTCAACTAAAATCAAACATACATGCATAAACTTAGGATATGTTTAGATTATCATTGAATCTCTTTCAAAAATATGTTTTAGAATAACATATATGAAGAATATCCTTCTTCAAAATAAGTGGAACCTAAAATACATTCAAAACATTTATCTAAACATGGCACTTTTTTTAACAGCTAAAAACATAAACTTAAATACTGTATTTGAAAACTTATTGAGAAAGAATCATGTTTACGAGAAGTTAAAACTTCTAAAAATCACGTTCAAGATATGGAACTAAATACACTATTAGTGTCCTACAAAAGTAACATATATACCTGTGTTTAACTTAAAACAACATTATATTAAAGTTATTTTTCCAAACACATTACACATGATAAAATTCATTCGAACTTAACATGCACATAGATTATAGATTATTGAATTACATCGTTTCAATGTTAGCTATCTAGATTGATTGGGGTGGTCTCTCTCTTCACGCCAATCCTCGTAGAGAGACAGTATTTTATTCCCCAAACAAGTACCCAAAAAGCAACCCTCTGTCTGCTATCCTCTGTTAGCATTATTGGTTCTTTTTCAGCCTCACTTAATCCTCTCTCTTCCTGCAAACTGCCATTACCTTTTGTCTTAATCTCATCTCCTCTCCCATTCCAACCACCCACTTAAACAAACCTTTTGAGTTGCCAAATAAAGGAAGCAAAGCAAAACTGATCTGTATTCCATACTGTTATAAAACTTGTAAATTGTAATGGACACCCTTTTGTGTTCACATTTGGTTTATTCAAAGCTCTCTCACTCTCTCTCTCTCTCTCTCTCTCACACACACACACACACACTATATATATATATATATATATATATATATATATATATATATATATATATATGTCTCCATTTTGTGGTTTAATTTTCCGGAAGCCTGAAAGCATGTTCTGCAACAGTTCAAATATCTACTTTTAGTAGTGTAAACCATTTTACTACTTTCGTCTAATAACTTTACCCTTCACAATTGGCTGAATATAACTATATCCACTCCATCTAATTAAGTTTGGCTTTTCTCTCTTGCTTTCGCAATTGAAATCTTTCTTTTCCAGGTTTTATTTTATCTATATATACTAGACTAGATTCTTATCGAGATGTATGAAAGGAATATATGATAAGGTAGGATCTCGAGATTTTATACCTCACATGCACCCTAGGGGACACTGCATATACACTATATATATATATATATATATATATATATATATATATATATATATATAGCATAAGAGGGAGAGAATAAAAACCATAGGAATTATGATAAATATCATGGGTGATCATGACGTGAGGAAGGAAGAAGAGGTGTGAAGAAATTAAGGTTGTATTACTTGTATTAATTAGTAATATTCCATATATTTATATGAATGTACTTATATACGTAGTTTCCTGAGGCATTGTTTTCACCTTTTGAAAATACATTGACACTAGCTAGGTCGTTGTGACGTCTTCCCATGCAAAATAGTAACTGAGAAGGCAGGATTAGACATAACTTTGACCAACTGTACATGAAGGAAGCATATGGGTCCTAACGTAGTCACCTTAATTTGACCCTTGCAAGATTCGAAGCATGATTCGTATGATAAGAAAAATTAATCATTATAACCTTTACTTTTAACTTAATAATTCCTAAAAGCAAATGAAAGAAGATAACAAATCTTAAAAAGGACTAGGGCCTAGAGGGCGAGCTTCATCTTGGAAGTATTACATCGCGCGAATTCCAAGACTACCATCTGTTCAAGAGTTTAAGGTAGATTGAATAAAAAGGAAACAAAAGGAGAAAAAATAAAAATGGAATAGAAGCATAATATTCTAATTGTGTAACTTCCTTATTCTCTAGTGCACTAAAAAGAAGGGGGGAAAATCCGTTAATATTTCCGTTGGAAGTTCGCGGAATGGAAAGTACATAAAAAATTGTAAAGCTTCAAAGTACGATTGAATACTCAAATTTAAAAATTGAGTACCAAACACAGGTGGAACGTTAACCAGTAGATAAATGATAAATTTCTTTTATTGAACGATCCATATATTAGGGTAAAATGAACTAGGTTTGTCTTACAATTTATGTCAAAATTGAAAAAGTGTTCATCACATTTCCAAAGGCAAAGCCTGTGACGTTACTTAAAACAGCTTATGTTGTACCTTTTTTTATGTAATTCATGGAAGAACTGAAAATCAATATTTGAAAGCTAAGCAATGTACAGTAGTAGGTCATTTTTTAGTTGTGTACGGTAAATAATTTTTCAGCTTGTGCTCCCTATATAAGCATTCCCCTCTCCAAATTCAATATATATTATATTTGTTATTCGTTTTTCGTTTACAACACATACTTGAGGAGACAGTTCCTCTGGAAACGTTTAAACTTTTGAGATTAATTAAGATTAAGCGTCTCTTTTGCGGTCAAAGTCACAGATATGCATCACTTAGGTTATTATTACTTTGTAAAAGGCTAATTTATCGAATATATCTAGCTAAAACTAATAGTGTGATTCTTGTTTACATTTATCTTTTTTGTTGTTGAATTGTTTACATTTATCATCACGGGATTGGAGGCTTCGTCAGTATGTATATAAGACATATCATGAGAGTAAAAAAGACTTTCCTTACATGAGAGGGGAAAAAGTAATTTTTGATTATTAAGCTTTAGAATGAATAATTAAGATTATAAATAATTATAGGACTTTTAATATTTGGTTTACACTATTTATATATAGTTATATGTACAACAATCATAATTGTTTATCTCACTTTTATATAAAAGTATATTTTAATTTTAAAAGATTAAAATAAATGTCGATTATAAAAGAACATATGTATGTTTAAATTAATTAAAATTTAATATATGTAATTATCAAGTTTATATCACATGAATCAACCGTGAGATATGATTTGATAAATCAATAATGTTATATAATATATTATTTAATTCATACATATATATCGACCATAGTATGGTGATTAATTAAGTTTTCCTTCTTTTGCGGGGGTGGGGGATATGGGGGAAGCTGTGTTCTCTGAGCAGTCTATATCTTTTGTTCCGATTAAAGACAAAGCACCACTAAGTAGGTAATAATGAGAGCTAGCAGGGCTCACTGATCATTTTGGGGTCATCAATGGCCAACCCTTTAAC
>PYAF01002407.1:1399622-1421634 GCA_007407185.1 Glycine tomentella
ACATATATATCGACCATAGTATGGTGATTAATTAAGTTTTCCTTCTTTTGCGGGGGTGGGGGATATGGGGGAAGCTGTGTTCTCTGAGCAGTCTATATCTTTTGTTCCGATTAAAGACAAAGCACCACTAAGTAGGTAATAATGAGAGCTAGCAGGGCTCACTGATCATTTTGGGGTCATCAATGGCCAACCCTTTAACAAAACAAAAAGGATGGTTTTGATTGAAAGGGAGTGCTCAAATCATTGGAACATTATAATTGTAAAGTTTGAAAAGTATGAGGAAGACAATTAATAGGATTTCCCCAGCTGGAAGAAAAGGATCGATCCCTTTATGGATTAATTGCGAATGAGAAAATTAATGAATGATTTGGTTTGCGTATTCACTAACAGATTTTCACCAAAGCCCGAAAGTAAATCAAGGGTTCATTAACTTAGACAGATCAGGCCCACGTGTATTACAAATTAAGAGCTTATTGACTATCGAGTAATTAAAACGTTTGTGTTTTACCACAAAATATATGATTAGCTAGGCAGATTAAATATGAAACAATTACACATTTGATTTGGAATTTACAATTGCACAGCTTTTATTGTGAAAAGGGTCATTATTCTCATTTTCTGTAAAAAGAAAGGAAAAATTGCAGTACTGGTGAGCGATGACCTGACAGCTCCTAGGGTTACGTAGTACTTATTCACAACTAGGAGCTCCTATAGCTTAGTTAATTTGATAGAAAAGACAAGCTCATATGTACTTTCATTAAACTAAACCACGAGTGGTAATTGTCCTAGTCATGATATAGCTAGGTTGGATACACTTGCCAAGATCAAAGGAATAAATCAGATAATAATAGAAAGAGAAAAGTATGTATACATTTGAGTGGCTCATATATCAAGAGCAGTTAATTATATTAAGTTGTCTTTTTTCTATAAATGAATTAATTTTTTATAAAAATAAATATATTTTAAAAATATTATTAGTATGAATAAATCGTATTTTAAAACATAATAATATTAAAATTGTGTTTTAAAATATAATTTTAAGTATTATTTAAAAAAAGAAAAAAATTAAAGTCTTAATTATAATTTAATTATTATTTTTTATAAAAAAATAATACTTAAGATAGTGCTTTAAAACACGATTTTAGTATTTATTTTTTAAAAAATTTAACTTTCTAAAGTCATATTTTAAAATAAAACTTTTTTGATATGAAATCATATTTTAAAACATGACTTATCCCTATCACTAATAATTTTAAAAATTTAGCAATTCTTGTAATTTTTTTAAAATTTATCCATTTGTGTATAAAAACCGATTAAGTTAGTATAATTAGCTACGTCTGATTTCTTATATGAAGTTATCGATTATACTGTTTGAATTCATATTATTTCACACCGTATCATGAGATGCCTGCATGATATTAGTTATCTGCAGAATGCTTTATATGGCATTTTAACCGAAAACACTGCAAATATACACTGCAAAAGTAAAAATGTACCGACAGTTATGAAAATTATCTTACATACTTGGAAGTTATATTAGGTTTTGATTAAGTTGGGTCATTCTTATTTTTTGGACTGAAATCTCATCAAATACAGATGAACTAATTAAGTCTCTTATTGATCTTTCGGAATGGGAACGTGAGTAAAAAGGAAGTAACATACGGGGAGATAAAGGAAATGTAGGTGGGACCTACAGATAGAAGGAGAGTGGAACCCACAAGTTGCAAAAGGGCGTCGCAGAGCCTTTGATACTCATGAGATGTATATTTCTCTGATCTCCATAAGTAACCAAATTCCCAGTCATTCCTGACTTAAAAAGTTAGTATATAGAGAGAGATTTTTTGGAGAGGTGAAAAGATGGCCTAGCGTGCAACTTTATACAAATGTTGCCAGCACCATATCCTATCCTGTATCATACATATATTATATTATATGTTCTTGTAGATGATAACAGGATACAAGATATGCTGAGAATCGGGGTTCATGGATTATATACTAAAATATAGTTTTTTTTAAAAAAAAAGTTATTTAATTTAATTATATTGTTTTTAAAATATTATTTAAAAAATTCTAATTCCTTTTCGAATGCATAAACTTTCAAGTTTCAAATTCTAATCCCTTTTTGTTATTTAATTGCATCTATATATTGTGATTTGTATTTAATTAAGCTTTATAATCTTTTAATTATTAGTTTCATTAAATAAGAAGAAAACTGAGTATTTTAGATATAGTAAATGTTAGGTAGCTAAGTACGAAATAAATCATTTAAATTATATGATTTTTTTACATAAAATAATTTATATATATTAAATTTCCCCCAAAATATTATTACTTCAATTCATTATTTGTCGTTAATATTAAAAGTTTCCAATTTTCTAGATTTAAAGTTTTCTAAATTTTAGGTTTAATAGATTATATGAAATTAATAGTAATATACTTTCGTAATTTATTTTCAATTTTAAAAGAATTATATTTTTGATTTATTTTCATATCAAATAAAATATTCATTATTACTAATAAATACGTCTTCATTCTATTATTTAAATTGTTTGGAAATATTAATAGTTATTTTATAAATTTTATTAATTTATATTTTAAATTTTATCTAAACTTAAAAATACATGTACAATACATCCATCTGTCTGTGCTCCAAAAGCAAAAGAGAAATTAGTATATGTGTACGTAGCCCTCTTTTCCCTTTCCGACCCTTTATAGTTTATTCCCTAAAACACACGGTATAACAATTCTTTACATCTCCGTGCAGATCGTGACAAATAAACTTCAATTTTCCTTTATACTACTTGTCTCCTGGCTACAAGTGTATTTCACTAGTTATATGCCTTTTTCATTAATACATATATGTATGTTTTTCTCAGTGGAATATACAATTCTTAAATTGCATGTTGTCTTTTGTTTTTTTATGGCATTATTTGTGATGTCACGCGACACAATGATTAACCTGACATTCGAAAAAGGCTTACGATAAGTTTTAGTATACATGCATGATTCTATTCTCATAATGAGTTTATAAATCAGTTCATCGTAAGCTCGAACCAACTCAAATTAAGATGAACGAAGTATGCAGTTAAATATATTAATGAAGTATTTATCATACAAGGACAAAGTAATTGTGTCTAAGTTATTAGGTCTTATAAAATTCACCATTATTGTGAGATTGAGGTTGAGAGCAACTGTTAAATTAATTGTGCATACCTCTTTCAAACGTTTATAAATTCATCCAATAAAGTAAGATTTAAGCTTTCCAACTTACTGTATGTAGTAGAATTGAAAGTGAAAGCGAAAGTGAAGCAAAGGAGAAAGGAGGAGGATGCTTTTGTTACTGAAATCTAAGAGACTGATTAAAGCAAAAATGACCGTAGTATAAAGCAAATAAAAGTGAAAGGGAAGGTCATGAAAGTATGTTCCTTTCTTTCTCTGCTCATCTTTCTATATTGCATGCAAAACGATGACAACCTAAACCATCATTGCCACCACTCTCTCTTTGTTCACTAATCCCCATAAAAATGTCATGGATCCCTTTCTTTCTTTCTCTTTTGTTTTATCACATATGTATTGGAGACAATCCTTTCGCTAAAGAATACATAGATAAATCAACAAATTAAAGCACTTGTATTTAATTACAAAAGCTGTCTCGAATTAAGAATAGAAAAATTTCTTGGTGAGAATGAAACACGCCTCTAGATGGTTGAAGATGTCTTTCCATATTGTCTCAACCACTATACGAATATAATATAAAAAGGCATTCTATGGCACCTAATGTATAAATTCCGAGTTAAGTAACCCTGCTGATGAAGCCTTACTTTCTGATTGATCAATTTTAGCTAGTCAAGCTATTTTCAAGGGATTATATAGTTATGACATTATGTACATCATATATATATATATATATATATATATATATGAATTGACTAATCACTGCTTTTAGTTTTTTTTAACATAATTCATAATTCAACTAGCTAGTTGTCTAGCTCATTCATAATACATTATATTAGTATTTTAAAATTTAAGTAAAATTTTAAAATATAAATATAGTATATAAAATATCATCTAAAGGTGGTTAGCCTTATCTAAAATATGGATTGAACTAATGAAACAATGGGTTTATTAAAGCAATTTTGGTACATCCCAATTTGATCCAAAAATTTATTAGTTTGATGCGGGCTTAACTTGCGGTGGACTGACTCAATTCGTTAGCTTGAATTTTAAAAAATAAAATATACTTTTATATTATTCTTTGATAAGAAATGATAAGTTATTTTTCAATTAAGTTTTACATTGTCAACAAAAGTTAATTCAGTTATTAAAAATTGAACTTATATCATATAAAGACCTGAGTTTGAATCACTATTGAAGTAAATACCTTCTTGATAGGCTATATGAAAATATTGATAGTGCTCTTTAAGCCTGGTGAACTCTCAAAACGAAACTGACCTACATTTTTTGAAACAAAAAAAGTAGTAGATCATTTGTTTTAATTACATTTTACTTATAATTTTTTATGGTTAATTGAATGCTTTAGTGTGTATGAGGAATTATGAAAGGAAACCAAGTTTTAGTTTTTTTAAGAGAACTAAGGTAAATAACAATCATTTAATTTAAAATTTGGATGATAAAAAAAATGAAAATGGAGATAATAAGTTTCAATGTTTTATGTGATGAAATATTATGTATGTGTGACATGAATGGGTGAATCTACGTAAAAGATATGCTCAATTGGATGAAATATTATCTTAATTGTATCGAATTTCAAGCTTATAACATAGCATCAAATATATTTTTAGACTACGAAGCTGCATTTACACCTTAGTTTCCATTTCTTTTTTGCATATTTATGAACCTAATTCCAAAGGGCAGAGACAGTCATAGATCACAATCCACTGGTCCCAACTCCCAAGTCAACACTATATATTGGCTTTTCCGGTTGTTGTTTCTGTATCTGTACGCATTCATAAGAAAGTAATCCAATTAACAATTCCGAATTGCTTCTTTCATGCTACATTTTGTTTTTCTTCAGCTGCTTCTTTTCTCTCTAAGCACTAAACTAGACGCATCTTTTCATTGCCCTACACTAAATTTTTTGCAAGGTTTAATTAAATATTTAGTTCTTAAAAAATTGCGATTTTTCATTTCATGTTTTATTTTATTTTTTCAAAATAGATCCTCATAAAGCATTTTTTATTATCAAATGATCCGATTTTTTTTTCATTTTATTTTAGTACTTTTAAATTTCATAAATTTTCTATTTGGTTCATCTGAAATCTGAATGGAAGACTAAACGGGAAGTCTGTAATATTTAAGAGGAATAAATATAGAACTTGTAATATTTAGAAGAATCAGAAGGAAGAAGGGTTTATAATATTTAAAAGAATGAAAGGAGAAACAAAAACTAGAGAAATATTATTTGACAAAGAAGTAATTTTTTTGAAGATCTCATAAAAAAAAATTAAAATAAAAGAACACATTTTTTCAAGAACCAAAAACTTAATTAAACCTTTTATGCAATGAAAATAAAAAATGACCCTTATTCCTAGACCTTTGTGAAAACTTGCCATGGACATTTTTATCATTTATGAATCTGTTCTGTTCTATCTTTTGTTTCCTTATTATATTCTCGAGTTAGACACTGTCTTATACACAATAACAACCTGTATTATATTAAAATACAGGAAAAATTGTTCAAAACTATGAGACACTGAACCAACTAATTAAATTCCCAAATTTCTGGCAACAGTACGATAATTATTGAGCAACAACATACTTTGAAAACGAATCAACACCAGCCTTGAGGTTTTATTCTCTTTACGGTATCCCTTTTGCAACCTTTTGGTCTGACACACTTAGACAAAAAAATTGTAGCACAAAGATGGTCACAGATAAGTATATGTATGTCCTCATATTGATAATTGATGTACAAAAAGCTTTCTCTGGGCTCAGTTGCCCATAACATTGATTGATAAAAATGGGCAGGAATCGGGTAGTAGCACTTCAATAGCATATATATGAGGAAAAAGAACATAAGAGAACAAAACAAAAGCCTAGCTATGCCATCTATATCTATAGAAGGTAACAAAATAGGCCAGGGACTACTCAGAACAAACAAACCCTGCATGTTTGTCTCTGCTGGGCTGAAAATAGACCTTTCAAAAACATCACTTGTTCCTTCAGAAAATAATGCATTTGTGTTTTACAGAATGCTGGTTAATGAATAGACCTCTCACTATAACTGCTTTGCTCTTCTTGCACATAATATTCTATTCATCTACTGATCTACACACTGCACATTACCCTCCTTTTCCCTACCTTTATAGCAATTAAGCGTGCCATTCAACTTCAGCAACAGCATATATAAATTACATTTACTTTTCATTTTTCACTCTCACATTTACCATTTACAGAATTAGATCTTGGGGCCACTTGGGCACGAGTCTCTCAGATTATATCAGCTTCCTACAGTTGGATTGTAACTCAAGGACCACGGATGAGATTTTGTAATCAAATTAAAAAAAAAAAAAAGTGTTCTGGTTTACCTCAACTTTGGTGAGTGGTAAATGTTTTGTACATCAACTTCTTGCCTATTTTATCCACACGTTTTTTTGGTTGGAACCATAGTTCATATCCGTGTACATTTTTAATACCGAATTTATTTTAAGATAAAAGATTTTAAATATAAATCAATTAATTAAAATCATTCCTAATCAAATTTACACACGTTTATCCAAAACCACACTTAACAGGGAAGAATATAAATGACACCACCAATTTTTTGCTAAAATTTTATATCACGAGATAAGTAAATAAAATATCACATTCTTAGTGCAAAGAAAGAAAGAAAGAATCTAAAAACCAGGCACAGTATCATAAAGGTACAGCTAAATGTTATAGAAGTAGGAAAAAGGAAATGATTGAGTTGATATATATTCAATTCTAATAATTGGTGACTTCCCGGTACCTTTCGAATTTGGAAGGGTTCCAGTGCTCTTTTTAGTTGGCCTTGGCCCATGTTTTTTGTCACCTATATATATATATATATATATATATATATATATATATATATAATTTATCAACATCATTATCCTATCTCTCTTAATTTATATATGTTTTAGTAATAAGGGTTTAATGAGTTTTAATTTTTTCTTAATGGACCTAAAAGATCATTCTGAAATTGAGAGGAGAGGCAAGAAGAGGCAAAGAGCAAACAGAGACAAGAGTGAGGACTTGACACAGACAAACAGACAAAGGAAATGATTGAAAGAAAGACAATAATTTTTCTTTTGCTCATTGCTTTTCATTGAATCACTGCCTGAGTTTGTAATCGATCGAGCACCTGCCAGTGGGGATTTTTCTTCTTTGATTAAGCTGCTTGTTAATCTAAATCTTTTGACATGAAAGGTGAGATTGCCACATTGATTTTAATGTGTTTTACTGTATGCATTTCAATTGTTAACCTTTCATATTGTGTTCATTGTCGATTGCAAACAATGGAATATTTTATAGTAGATTTTGGAGTTCGCTAACTCTTTATTGCTTAAAAACAAGTTTAACATGTCATATACACTTAAACGATATTGGTCGTGTCTTATTCTAAATGGAAGTTTAAGTAATGATGGTTATTGTGATTGGTAATATTTTAGAATTAAGTAAATATATTCCTTTTCTCTTTATTCATCTCGTTATATCAGTAACACTTCAAGCTTACCTAACCTTGTTGGGTCAAGTTTAATTATTGTATCAGAACTTTTGACAGTATGTAATATTCAAATAGTAAATAAACCAAGAAGTCACTCATACAGTCAGAAGTCTTGGTAGAACCACAAGAGCAAGCATCAGGGAACATATTTGTAGGCATCACATTAAAAAAATTAAGTACATAGAATTAGTATGAATTATCTTTTTCATAGACAGTGCTACTCAACTAAGTTACATCTCTAAAGCAATAATATCAGGAATTTTTTAATTAGAAGAGTCAAGAAATTTGAAAATTTGAAAATTGGATAACTTAAATCTCATAGTTGCAACTAATACACAAGAATTTACAATTATGCAAACGTTGGTAAAAAAATTAAGTAGAATAGTCTCTATTTCTAACTAGGCATTTACACCCACATTTTATCCTACTAAGTACACCAATAAACAAAGCTTCCAAGTATTGTTCACCATAGACAGACAACCTAACTCTGTTGATAAGGCAAAACAAGTAGTCCCCTGAGCAACATCGTTAATCAAAATGACGAATCATTCTCATGCAAAGATAGTGAAAGATGATGTGTCCACAGCACAAGGTTGAAGTCTTGGATCTAAGTTGAGAGTAGGGAACTATGCTTCAAGATCTGTTTATGAGAATCCGAAAGCAACAATTCTTAACTACTTTTCATAATTAATTCGACCTTCTTTTCTACCATGCAAATGACGTGGAAATACCTCTTCTTGGTCACCACTCTCTTCATGAGCACTTCTAGTCATAATTCTTAAGGGATGTGCCTCTGTGTTGAACACCCATTCATTAAGAGAAATGACTGATGGAGGAGAAAACAAGAGATAGAGGTACTTAAGTGTTTCTGAAAGGAAGTAGCTCTGCATCATATTATCTTTTGCACCAGTATTCACCTGAGCATTTAGCCATAGTTATGTTTAGTAGTGCACAATGTATAAAACGGGCAAATGCTTCATTGTGCAATTTTCTTTATAATATTTGAAATGAAGAAAGAGAAAGAAAGAAAAAAAAAATCTTATGAATCCAATTAGTTCTTGATAGAACATTCATAATTTATGATCATTTCAAACAATATGAGAATACTTCACAAATGCATGCACTACTTTGTCAGGGTAGAGAATGAGAGTAAATCATGTAGGAGAAAATATTGAAGCGGTTATGAATTTCTTACATCTTTGAGTCCAACATATCCTGTCTCAATCCGAGAATTGTTTTCAAATGCTTGGAAAATATTCCAACCCCATTCTTGGTATGTTTTGTTTCCAGTGAAACGCCAAAGGTAGAATAGAGACTCAATTGTTTCAGGCCTTTGGATATTCCACGAGGTACCAACACTCATATCCTACAATTTTCTTGACCTTAGCACATAACATCTTGGGGGATTTCACTAGCAATGTGAGAATTAAAGATTCAAACCTGTCCATTGCGAAAGTAATAGTTCTCTCCTGCCAATTTAGTTGGTGTTAACTGGTAGAAATTGTAACAAGTCCATGCAAGCTGCACAATAGGATGCGTTGGAATTTAGTATAGTTTGAAAGAAAAATAGTAATTGAAACCAATATATTTCTATACAAATTATTAATTATCATCAAAACCCTTTCCTTTTTGGAAAGAAAAATTCAATATTCAGTCAAATCTAAAACCTGAATGCTGTGTGGTTGGGTCTGAAAGAGAATTTACAAGTTAGTCACAAGATGCAACCTAATTCTTTATTTTGTTCTAAATGAAATTTCCACTTCCTTGGGGAAAAGGCAAGAAAAGGTGTAACACTGCTTTTCAAAACAATCGAGTATTTGGTACTATTTAAACATCATATACTTGAAATTATATGTTTCTATCATTTAGGAATTATAGGAGAATTGTAGATAGAGGAAAAATAATACTTGTCAACTTCTATATTACCAACTATTGGAAGGTCACTTACTAACATTCAAGAGTAGCAACAACTTGCCCTTTTCACAAGTCATTTTCTTTTTCCATAGGCTTGGTGTATTCATGTATTATTCATATTTCTTTTTTTCATTACCCCTTGACGAGGAGGTCATCACAGTTTGAATGACTCAATGTCCATAGTCAAATTGAGTAACTACTTAATAGAAATACTTCTATAGCCATTACCTCCTCTGCAAGTGCTAGAAATTTTTCACCTTCTCCAGGGCCATAGTTAGAAGATCCCAAAGCCAACATTCCAGGAACAAAACATGCTAATTCATCCATCTAAGAAGGAAACGAGATAAAAGATTCTTTTAATGACATACTCGGCTAAGGATAAAATAGACTTCTTTTCAAAATAGCACCTTGTCAAAGTCTGCATTTCCAAGCCTCTCAATTAGGTATGTAAAAGATGAAGGTGTTGACCTCCTAATCATGCTTTGAAGGCCTTTCATCGATTTCTCCCACATTTCCCTGGATGCACCATTTTCTCACACATTAAATATGGTCCAAATATATGCTTAATTCAGAGTTTAAACTTTCATATTAGAGAAGTACTGAAAAGGGGTTTGCCAAATGTGTAGCTTATCAGACCAACTAGGAAACACGAGACTAGAGCATAGAAGAAAGTGATGGCATGTTTGTCACAATACTTTGTTGTTTATTCCATAATACTTTGGCTTCTTTCACAAATTTATGGCAACAAAATATGTACATGGTCGATTAGTGTGAGGCAAAGTCAGGTATAAGATTTGTGACATAAGATAGCTGGATCAATAACTTCTTACCAAAGATAATAAAATTGCTTAATTTTCCAAAGGACAATCAACATTCCAAGTTTATACCTATAAAATGTTACAACTTCAGTCTTGTTCCCTTGAATCCAAGCCTTGAGTAGATACTCATAGAAGCTACAACATATAAATCGACAACCTTGTTAAATATGTGAAGAATAAAGTGATTGAAAAATGTCAAGCAATCTATAACCTAGTCAAGAATAAAAAACATTTTTTTGTCGTTTTTCCTTTAATAAATGTTAATGACAACCCCTTTGTTGTTTTTTTCGTCATCACGTCATGATCTGCATTATGACAATTACCAATCAACAAAAGATAAAAATTAGTTGAGTTGAGAAACCGATTTTTTTATAGTTCATCTATGTTATTCCTTTTAAATATGTCAAGTTTATGCATGCATGAAAACATCTGATAATAAGTGAACCATCACTATGTTGCATGTTAACGTATTAAAATCATCTTGCACCTTTCAAAATATATACATCAGTAACTCTTATTTGCTCCATATTCTCAATAATCACAGCACATGAAAATGGGTAGCTTAAAAGATCGTTAAAGTCTATCATATTCAATTTATCATCAAATTGTTCTATTCCTCATGAAGCATTAACAACTCGTTTGTATCTTCTATGTTTTGTAAGGCTCATAAAAGGAAAAAATTCAACAAAAACTTACATGAAGTTGGAATTGAATTTTATTTGAAGACCTAGGTAGCCAACAATTATAAGATCATACGACAATTATCTTATAAGTTATTATCAGTATCACTACCTGTCACCCATGGCACCAAATGTAATTGCTCCACTTGATTTAGTTCCAGTAAGTGGATTAATGTATATAGGAAGCAACCCATCCTCTGGAAAAGTTCTGTAAAGCTCCTTGATGACCTTTTCTGCCTGAAATAATCAAAAGGCAAAGTCATAACATTCTCAAAATCAATATGGTTAGTGATGTGAAAAAAATTAGAATATTGGAACTAATTCACCGAAAGGAAAAGACACACAAAGTTGACAATTTATACTGTCAAAAATAGTCAGGAAGCACATAAAAGCAATAAGGGGTTACCTTTTCCTTGTACTTGGGGTCATTTGTCCTTTGAGAGAGAGCAATAAATTCAAGTTGCTCTGAACCAGAATCCGCAAGAATACTGTTTCCCTAGTAATAGAGAACGATTGATTAAGAACATAGAACGAGCTACAAAAATTTCACTAGTCTACAGGTGGGTGCGCTAGACAAATCTTGAAAATCATTGCTTAAAATGAGACCATCTCATTCAGTTGTATCCATTCCACCATTACAAATGCAGTGAGAATCAAGATAGCATTACCTTGAACCTATAGTAACGAGACAGAAAATTTTCAATACTAAAAGCCCTAGGAGAGTTTAATAAAAAAAAATTAATGGGACCATTAATCAACCAAAGGATCCCATTGATCAACCAATGAAAATTAATGTTAAGGGTGAACATGATCTAAATATTTAAGTCAAACAAATATTGAAATAATCATTCTGATATAAACCATAACTTATTTTGTAAGACAATAATATTAGATAAATAAATGAAGTACATAGAGAGGACAAAACATACCCGCGCCCATGTAGGGTTGTTTGTATTGCCATATGCCAAGTTAATTCTGTTATAAGGGATTCCTGAAGGTGTATTCCAAGCAGGTAATAACTTATCTGCAAGATCTTTAGCCTTCTCAAGGAAAACTTTGTCACCAGAGAGATCATAAGCACTGAGAAGGCCACCTAGAACTCTAAACCAAAATAATAGACAAATAAGATAAAATGGACTAGAAAGCAATATTTGTTGCAACTAGCGAAGTTACAACAACTTTAAGGTGGCGGAGAAATCATGTCAACAAAACTAAGATTGAACCTTCCAATTCAACCTTATGGTTGTCTCGAACACACTAACTTCAATGTTATGGTGAAAATGCAATGATTCTGCAACCCACCTGCAATATTTATTATATTAGATGCTTTGAACAAAACCAATCCTTGAACACAGAAACTAGAACTATGCACAATAACAAAAAAAAAATAGAGTAGAAAAAGGCTGAAATCCTTTCTCCTTTTGTTTTTCCAATTCAACTTGTAGCAAAGTTGAAAAGGATTGTAAGAATATACGCAAACAATTTTGAAGCACACATAGCAGATTCCATAATCAATTGTATTAAAAATAATGTACAACTCACTCTCTAGCTCTTTTGAATTGGTCATCAAGACCCATTATAAATAATGTGTCGAGTGAATCTACTAAAGTTGCCCCCATACCGCCAAAACTGTCAACGCCATCCATAGATTGTGGCTGTGAAAGGAATAACAAACTAATTAGCTGCTTAATTTAAATTTTACCAAGGATGAAATGAAAAATCCAAAATGTGAATGAAAGATACAAAATATGTTCATACAGAAGACAATTCCAGACTCTAGATTATAGCATATATAAAACAAAGAATTATGTGCATATATTATTGTGTCTTGTAATGTAAAAAATCATATATCCAATGATGGATCAAAAGTTGAATGAAGATCCTTGTCTCAGTATATCAAAGATATATCTTTCGCAAGCTTCAATAGCTTACTCAAAGCCTCCACCTCCTTATGAAGCAAATTTTCAAGTTTTGCAATCATAACCCTCAGTGGCAGATTCAGAAAATAGTTCATAATATTCTTACTAACAAAAAATATTATAAGCTTTTACAAAATAAATATACAATCTCATAATAAAAAATCAAAAGACCTAAATTTCTACAAATTTAAAAGAATACAATGGATAAAATTAGTATTAATTTTTTTACATTCTTTTATTTGAAGAAATATTTTATGGGAACAATACCTATTTTTTTACAAAACAAAAATAATAATTATTGAAAGTAATCAAGTAAAAAAATTTACTTAATGGGAACAATTGTTCCATAAGTTAGAACATGGATCTGTTCTAGATAATCCCTTATCCTACCCTGCATAGGGAGAGTTAAGGAGCTGCTCTACTATGGGACAGAGGGTGGAATAGTATTGTGATGTGGGTGTGGATTTGGCATCAAATTGCCCCACCCCATCCCACACTCTTCATCTAAATAAATGTCATGTTTTGTCTTAGCATTGTCTTAGCAAGCAATGAAGTTAATGTTTATTATACTCTATTAAGCAACATCCTTTTTTCATAACCTAATAAATCTCCATTAATTTAGCAATTCAATGCATCTTAATTTATAAGGTGTGATAGATTAATTTTAAGATTATTGACTATTGTATAAATTTAATTAAGAATATTATATATGTAGGATGGGGCGGTAAGGTTAACTTCTAATATGTTTTCTTATGGGATAGGTTGAGTTTTATTTTAAGATGTGAGGTGTTGTTTGTTTAGGAAAAAGCCCATCCTATTCCCCAGCCTACAAAATTTGTGACTATAACCAGACTCACAAGTTGGTATCTTAACTTATTGCGATTGTAATAAGAAATATGACGGAGAATAACTTTTTATACTCTCTAATCTCACTTATAGGCTTTACTTGTTGACCACCTAGCCAGAAAAAAATTGTGCAAATGACATGAATGTATATCATCAAAATCAACTTAATGATGCACTATCTAAAAAAAATAAAAAAGTCAACTTAATGATGTGCAATGAAAGGCTAGTTGATCGACTTGTTTCTTTACACTGAGTAACTATAACTTCACTATTAAACCATAATATTAATACAACTCAAATCCCTTAATGGGGGGAGGGGGGAGCAAACCAAGCATCAACCATAATATTCATATCAAGTAGTGGATTGACCAAAAAGTTGAGAAAATATTAAGAAAAACCTTAAGTTCATCCTTCCCCCATGCATACTTTTCATAAGATGTCCAAGCATGAAGCATGGCATCTTTTACTTTATCTCTTCGTTGTATATTAATAGGATCTTCCTCAACAGAAATATCCTTGGTGAATTTATTGACTTCATCATTTTCGATTCTTTCTGTCGAGTCTTTCATATGGCCCTTTATATTTGCTAGCTGCAGTATCCAATAACTCAAACTAAGCCGATAATACCACTAAGCCCAAAAACAAAATTTAGAAAGCATAGCAGCAACCCTCTAGATAATCAAAATCTGCACTTCTTACTGTATTTTCCAAGCGAGTAACTTCTTCTTTTAATTTCAATATGTCATCCTGGCCAAAAAAAGAAAACATAGAGAAACAAATAGCTTAATGAACTATATTTCAAAAATCCAAGCCATTATATTATAAGACTTCAAAAGCAAGTTCAAAATACCTAAATCAATGCATTAACAATGATATTAAATGTTTAGGTGAGAGATTTTTTTTTATCCATAAAAATCAAAAACAGATATCAAAAGATTTACAATAAGTTATACCCTCTTCTCAATCAACTAAATTTTAGTGTTTAGGGGTGAGATGAGACCATAATACAAAGCTATACTATACCCCATCCATCCTTCTAGACTTTAAAACTTTTTATTTCTTTTATAAAACAACAATTAAATGCAAATATAAAAACAAGGAAGAAAAAAAAAAAAAGATGATTAGCTTTCTTCTGTTAGTCTTTTTATTTTTTCAAATCTCTTGTAGAATTTTTCAAAAGAACGATACTAATTTCATGTTTATAACAAAAATGAAAAATACTAATTTGTTAATTTCAAAGAACATTAGAATAAATATATAGTGAAATGACCTGGTGTCCTCTATTGAGTGATTTGCGATCATAGAAAAGCCATGTAATTGATACACAAATCATAAGGACCAATGCCAGTCGTTTAGGCCTCTTTATGTAATAACGGGGTTGCAAATATCTCCATACTGATGATGTAGACGATGAACAAGATTTTTTGCCCATTCCTCCCAGAAACAAATTACCAAAGTAATTAAGAGAAAAAGATGAAGTATTAACAGTGCATATTTCATATATTATGGTAAAGAATAAGAGTTAGATGAGAACGGTATTGTTATAAGTGGTGGTGCAAAAGGATGCATAAGTTGTAACCTCAACGTAAAGAACGCACGCAATAAATGTCGGAGGACTTTACCTTATTTTTAGAACTCCTCCCCTCTCTTTGCTCTTTGCTCTTTATCTTAATCATTCCCATCCTTCACTTAATTAATTTACTAAATTGAAAATTTTAAATACCTTTATTATTAAAGAGTTTTGTTGATGAATATCCTACAATAACAGCTAAAAATAGCATAGCTTTAATTACCTAAAAATAAATTTTAAATATTTCACTCATTGTTTAACTTTTTTACTTTATTTTCTTTAATAAAAAAAGAATTTAATAGTCATGATAATGTAAAATAATTGTACATTATCATTCAATTATAAATTACTATTGATATGACTTTCAGAATAATTATTATAAAAGATAATAAATTTATCATACATGATAGATAAATTATATTTAAATAATGGTATAAAATTATTTTAATTATATGTGCATAATTTTTCCCTCTCTAAAGATGTAATATTTAAGCTAGATATTAAATACATTAGCTCATATGTCGAATAGTTTAGGAACCAAATTAGTAATTAAGTTAATATTATTTAGTGGGGCTTACATGTTTTTAAAACTTTCAACTCACTTATAAACTACTCAAGAATTATTATGTATTTTTTATCTTTTATCTTAATTATCTAAATGAATTATAATAATTTATATTTATTGTTTTCAAAAGTATTTATATAATACTATATTTATTATTCTCAAATTATAAAAAATATTTTATATATTTTATTTAATAATAAAGAGAACTTGTAAAAAGAAACATGATGAAAAAATCTAAAATTATCATTGTCTTCTGGGTTCATTTAGGGGACCCAACCGCACAGGACCCGAAAAATAAAAGGCCTCAAATATTAATTACTATGACATATATTCAATACTAAAAATTAGAAAAGATGCTAATACCTATTTTTAATAACTAATAATTTCAAGAATAAGTATTTTTCTTATTTAAATATGTCATTTATTTTTAAATTATCAATTAAGGATTCTATTTTCTAAAAAATAAAAATATTAAACAAGATCCGATAAAATTTGATCCGCCCCTAATCATTGCCATACGTAGGTTTCGGTGATGAGAGAAATTGCTTATTTCTGATTAGGCTAGCCAGGGTTGGTCAAATATTGCGTGTGAACCTTCGATGTAAAAAGGCTGATCATTTACGCGTGGCTCGCTTTAACTTCAACTTCAATATTAAAAGAAAAACTTGTCTGCTTGGGGGTATTTTATAATGCCAAGGCATTTGATGATTCGAATGAAAAATCAATCTAACTTTTATGTACTCAAAGTAATTAATCCTATGAAGAGAGGCTAGCTCACTTAATTCAACGGTATGTGTATGGATATTTAAATTTAAATCGATCAGCTTAACATTTTTTCTTTCCCACTGATAAAAAAGTTTTAATTGATCTAAAAATAAACAGTAAATTAATGAAAATTGATATTTTTTTGATTAGTTTGGATCTCTAGATAAACAGTAGTATTACATATCTGTAAATTGTAAGACTACTGCTAGTCAGTGTGAAGGACTTTCTTGGAAGTTATGCATGAAGACTGAAGTTGGCCGGTGGTCATTATAATTAAGCCAATAATAAGTCTCATATGTCAATTACTTTTCAATATAGTCAATGCCAGCCAGGGATTCACTGGGATTATAAAGGGGTTTAAAATTATTTATATATTTAACTTCTAAATTTTAATAAATAATTATTTCATAAATAAGAAGATTAACAAAAATATTTATTATTAATTTTACGTGTAAATTAAAATTATAGATAAGATATACTACTAAAAAAATTAAGCAAATATCAACTAAAATTTTTGTTTTAATTTTCTTAATTACCTTTTCTATTAACATTCTTTCTTAAAAAAATCTCTCATATATGCATAAAGGATGTTGAGGGAATTAAGGAAAGGGAAGGCAACCATAGACTTATGGCATAGACATGGTGTGAATGAATTCAAGTTAATATTTTATAATTTTAAAAAACAGGAATTCGTGATTGAAACTGAACACTAAAAATATTAGAATACGACTATTTTTGTGAAGGTTAAATGAATATACAGATGCCTATATTATTTTATAATTTCTACAGTTAAATTTTTAAAGTATTTTTTTATAAAGTCCGTAATTTTTATATTTGTGTAATAAAGGCGCACAATTATAAAATTCAAGATATTAAAATTGCACATTTCAAAACAGAAATCATACACGTTTTTTTTTTTTACATGTAAGTTTTTCTAAAAACACTTCTAGAAGAAGAAAATAAGAAGAAGAAAAGGAAATGAGTTTCTCCATAAGCTAAAATAAACTTTTCATTAACTCATTTGCAGATGTTATCTCATATTTTAGAGAAGTTGTATTGGTGAACTTCTAAAAATTAACTAATGGATAACTTACTTTTACTTTGGAGAAACTCATTTCATTTTTTTATTCTTATTTTTTTTTAAAGTATTTCTAAAGAAGCTTATCCAAACAGATCCATAATTAAATAAGTCATCATATCAACATGAAATGATGATATTATCACGTAAGGGTTGCATCATTAATTAATAATACATCAATAGATTTTTTGTGATGAAGGAACTAAAATTATATGATTGCAATAATTGAGAAATCCAATATAAAATTATAACCTAAAAACTACAACTGTACATTTGTAATACTAAAGGAATCTAATTGGCATAATTATAATATGAGATACTAAAATCACACAATTAAGACATAAAAATTAAAAGTGCAATTAAGTCAAAATTTTATAATGACATATAAGAATTAAACACTAAACTTCAATTATTATATACAAATTATATTATATATAAATACTAAAAGTGTGTTTTAATCTGTTTTTTTAGCTTATCATCTCCTTGAAAATATAAGTTCAGTCCAACACTTATTATACAAAGTTCATAAGAAAATAAGCAGTCTATTTTAATTTGAAGAGAAGAAATTGAAAAACAAAAGTAGTTTTTTATTTAATTAGTCGGGGCAACATTTCTTAATAACTTGTACAAGAGTTTATTCATGTTGTTCTCCCTTCGAATTGTAAGTCGGCCTAAAATACTATTTTTTCATTTTTCACTTATTCACCTCATTTTAGTGTTTCACTTATGAATATTTCACACATATTTTTGTTTATTTTAAATTTTTATTTATCTATTGTGAGTTTTTCACACTATTTATGTTAAAAAATTAAAATATTAGTTTTTTTCTTGATTTTCATTACATGAAATAAAAACATCAAATTAAAATAAAACAAAAAAGTGAATGTGACAGGGAGGACCAGAAAATAAAAAACAACAACAGGACAGGAAAGACCAGAAAAAATGCATCCTCGTGCACAGTGTGGCTTCGTATAAACGGTTTGAACAAAGTGCGCGCCGCAATACTAAGAATGATCATCTACGGCTCAGAACATATTAAAATCTGCTTAATTGCCTTTTATTAATTGTTTACCCTTTTTTTAATGTAAATTACTGGCTATAGTTGATGACGGGACATATAACCCAACCTATTCCTTTAAATCATTTTCAACAACAATAAATCATACATACGTCAGGTTATATTAAGAAATAAATTCTCTTGGATATATAAAATTCTTAACTCTCTTCTCATTTGAATTTTCCTTGAATGCATTTAATGTAAGTTCTTATACTTTTAAACTAAACACTAGTTTAACAAGAAGACATCGAATATCAAAAATAATTTCAAATATATATATATATATATTATTAAAATTTAAATAAGCTTTTAACATACATTTTAAATAAGTCAAATGACCTATTTATTATTTATCTTATTTTTTATTCAATTTAATCATCTATCTTTTTAAAAGTTCAATTTTATCTTTTATCTTAATTAAAAGGTTTAAAATAATCCTTACGTCAAAATATATTTAGCGTTGTTAAAAATGTTAAAAATATAAAGTTATTGGTAACTAAAAATAGTTACAAAATGTAATTTTTTTCTCTAAACATATTCATTATGTAATCATAAGAACAACATCTAGGAACACATAACATAATCCAAAACCCAGACAAAGAACACAACCCAGAACAAGTCAAGAATCCAAAATCACAAATTAAGAATCTCAATCACAAATCACAACCCTAAATCACAAATTCATCTCAACAAAGTTACAATAGTTTTGAAAAGGAGAGGTTCCTCTTGGAGGAGGTTGATAATGACAAAGATCGGAGTCAACAGTGGCATAGGGAGGTTGAACATCTCGCCCACAAGCACAACTTCAATCATTTGGTAGGCACATGTTCTTGAACCATACTCCGCACACCACAGTCATGTCAGCATCGTCAAGGGCAACGTGTTCCTCGTCATCGACAACATCATGACTGTTGATTGAATTGCCAACAACCTCAACACCGACAACCTCATTTCGTCGTTGGGTTTTGCAATTTGACTCAACTTCTTAAAATTGAAGAAAGATGCTAATAAGGACAATGTCTTGGGCATAGTGAAAGGAATTCTTGAGAATTTCAAGCATATTAGTGAAGGTCAAAAGTGAGGTTAGAGATTTGAAAAAGAAAATTGGAGTTTTAGTGACTAAGCACATTAGGTTTTGTCCTTACCAAATTCTAGAGCTGACTAACGTCAAGGTTGACATAGCTAAGATGGACTCTACAATCTCACACGTCGGACTGTAAATACCCTTTGTTAGGAGGACGAGAGGGGACCTGTAAAACAAAGAATTTTGACGCTCAAGTAAGTACGTAAGTGAGTTGAGAATAAAATTGAAAATGGTGAGATAAAACTTGATATTTATAGTGTGGAATAAGAGTTTCAGGTCCTTGATTGTATGAGCTGGTGTAAAGAGGATGTGTCTGTACTCCTATGCCAAGACATGAAGGATTAACATAAGTATTGAAGTCTCACATCACTTATCACATCCATTTTATGAATCTCGGAAAGTACATGTTTTAGGAGAAAATGAGAGAAAATATCGATAAAAATGAGAGGAAAATTAAGTGTACCGAATAGAAGGTTGAGAAAAAAAACTCATATATATATATTATATGAATATTTATATAAATATAAACATAAGAATGATGTCATATATATTATGATGTATGATCTAAAGTTATATAATATATTAATTATTAAAGTGATGTAACTTAATTTAATGAATTGGATATGTGAGTCGTGAGTGTTTTAATTTTTTTTAGTATAGTTTTTTTATTTCTATAAATAAAAAGATTATAGTATATTAATTTTGTGGGCACAGAAAGCCTGATTGACTTCATAACGTGAATAACGCGGCCTCAGACCACACATTGTTTGACTGTCTGGATGGATGTTTCGAGGAAGCAGCAAACATCAGAAAAAACAAAGAGAGAAAGTGTATGACGGACGGACAACAACATTAATTCCCATCATCGATCGTCTCCTCTCCCCTATATATACATATATCCCACGCAGAAGAGGAAAATAAAAGAGAAGAAAACAGACCAAAAATAGAAAGAAAGAGAAATACCAAAACCTTGGCGCATCATATTCTTTGTTCCCTCACTTGGATATCCTTCGTCCGTTAATTCCGCGAACGAGCTTGTGTCCGTCAAATTAACCATGGAGAATATTGGTGAGGAGTACGGCTACTGGCCGGAGACCGACATGTTTTTCCAAAACGACGACCTCGGAAGGTATTATAATCAACCCTTCATCAAGTTCTTGTATGTATATATTTTTTCATTCACCCTAACCATGCTTGATGCCAAGTACTACTAAATATCAATAACTAATTTTTGTAAAATAATCTGACTCACTATTTTTTTTAGTGAAGTCTCTCTTCTCAATTATACTTTTTCTATATGCTTGAATTTGATATATACCTTATTTAAGGAAGATCCAAACACAATTCTACTCATATCAATCACATGTTGATTTAATTTAGTGGTATGCGTATTAATTTAATGTAAGGGAGATCGATTAATTAATTAATTTTGGTGATGACACATGCATGCATGTAGCTGGCCAATAATGGATGAGGCAGCGTTATCAGGGCCAGGGTACTATGATTCAAGCTCCCCGGACGGTACTGGTGCTTCTTCATCGGTGGCATCTAAGAACATTGTCACCGAGAGGAATAGAAGGAAGAAGCTCAACGATAGGCTTTTTGCTCTTAGAGCAGCGGTCCCCAACATTACCAAGGTACGCAACAAATTAACCCCACCACCTTATTTAGAGTACTATTATTGTTCATATATTTCGATTTCTGAAAAGAGGATTAAAAACAGCTACATATCTAGCCAGGAGCTAACACACACGTATTATTTGCATTTACTACTTTAAGTGTGTATTTGATTTGACATGTGTATTTGAATTCACAATCAAAAATTTGATTTTGAATAAAATTAATTATAAATTATATAATTTTTGTTGCAATAATAGATATCAAAAAGGTGATTTTTTAATAAAATGTTGTTTGAATATTTTGAATCAAAATTGATTTGGGATGTAATTAATAAAATACATTTTGATTTCTATATACGCTTTTCTATTATATATAGAGAGGAGATGTT
>PYAF01002407.1:1425906-1455401 GCA_007407185.1 Glycine tomentella
TTAGTCAATTACACTAGTAAGATGCAAACAACTCATACACAACAAAAATAAAGATGCACGTCCGCAATAGAAGTACTTAATTTTAAGGGTGAGCACTGGACACTTCCGTCACTGACCACGGTGACCTGCTGCAACGGTGGTGTCAAATTTTAAGGGTGGGCACTTGCCCCCCTTCTCATGTACCTGGCTCCGCCTATGACTGTAATAATTCAAACTTAAACAGTTAAAAGTAAGCATATAAATTCAAATGTAATTATGAGAACTTTTTCTTTGTCACTTCACAAATTTGATGCCTTTATTTAATTATACTTAACATATATAATGGAATGGATTTTTTATACTTAATTATTATTGCTATTTTAAAAAAATGCATCACCATATAATCACAATAATTAAGTGACATTAAGAATTCATCAAAATTAAATTAGTGAATATTTCCACCTATTTTTTTATTGTAGATATAGAATAAGAATATTTGTAAGTTAACTTATTTATCAATAGAAGTTAAAGGTACGTAGTGGTTGACTCAAATTATTTTTACTTTTCTTTTAAAAAAAAAGGAAATTGGGTTTAATATATTTTAAAAAATTAAAAGCTTAAATTTATTTAAAAAAAAAAGCTTTAAAACAATTAAAGCAATTTTTACAAATAAACTGCATACATGGTTTGATTTTTATTCTAAACTAATCGACATAAGATAATGAGATGAAAATTTTAATTTACAAATATTTTTTTGAAATATTTAAAACTTTATCTTGAAATTAATTTAAGAAAAATTGAGTCAATCATAACATAATTTTTTTTAGCTATATTAGCTTTTTAATTAATTAAATTTTGAAAATGACACAAATTAAAGACGAGTGATGAATGATGATTGCGATGGTAGTCACATCAACTTATCTTTCCACCTTTTCTGAGAAGACTTATCTTTCCACCGGGCATGGAGATCAATATAATGTTTATTTAACTCAATAATTGAAGTCTTACTCGGATTGATTAGGAAACGAAGGTAGAATCCAATGCTTCTGAAGTCTAGAATTAATTGAAAAGATGACAACGTTCTTACTCCTTATCTTTAATTACCATATTGATGAAAGTTGGTCATCTTGGTTAATGAAAATTAAGGATTCGTATTTGATATACAAAACAATATTTGCGTAGTACAATAAAAAGTAATATCAATTTGAGAGGTATCTAATTCAGCAAAACAAAAATTTGAGAGGTATCTATATATATGAGAATGCCACAAAGAAATACTAACCATGCTAGTGCGTTTTGTGTTGCTTTTGAAGTAATTGTATCATATATATATACACGTATTTTCAGGCAGATGAAGAAGAGAGAGACTTTTTGCATATAAAAATTCAGACAGCGATTTCAGCTCTCAATGATCCTCTAAGCCCAATGAGTATCTGATGAATAAACGAGTTCAGATCGAAGCTGAGATTGTTCTGTTTGTTGAGTTTCTTTTTCCCACTCAATGTTAATTATCTGTAGTGAATAAGTCTTCAACTCGAAAGTTTGCAAGTTTTCTTTTTCTTTTCCATTTCCTGTACGTTGATTTTGATAGCCTCTAACGTTGTAAGCTTTACGTTATTAATGAAATCGCATTTTCATGTTCTTCATGGTAAAAATAACTTTGAAGCACACTAATATCACAAAAAATATCAATCATTAACCGACAATAAAATTATAATTATTAGGACAAGTAAGATGCTCTAATTTAACATATAACTTTAAAATATTGATAATAGTTTATAATTAAGGTTTTTATCAAAATATTTATTTTTAATTTTCAATTAATGCTATCCATTTTTTTAATATTATTGATAAATGCTCTGAAGGAATTCTTTAACAAATTTTAAGAGTACAAAAGAAATTTTGTTTAAAAAAGGTAAAAAAAATTATTTGAGTGCCCATTTGATATTTGATAAACCGTTAAATTAATACTTCTCACCCTGATATTATTTAGAATTTGCCAATAATAATAAAGAAACAAAATTTAAGAGTTCTGAGAAGTGACTTGAAATCCAATTTTGTCCGTGTATATATATATATATATATATATATATATATATATATATATATATATATATATATGATACCATATGGGGTGGAGGTGAGCATGGGGAAGAGATTAAAAAAACAAGAACATAAATAAAAAGCATGAATAAAATACGGAATTCACAAGGTTAATTAATTCATGTAGAAATATAAATTTTGATCATAAAAATAAAGTAAAACTTTCAAGCGCGGCAAGTCATCGGGATGAGATGGAATAGATGAGAAGAGAAATATTCAGTTATAGAACGAAAACATGCAAAATGAGAAAATAAAATATTATTTCTCAAAAACAAAAGATTACAAACTTAGAAATAGAAAAGATTGCTCAGAGGTGTACCTATGGAGAACTCTCTGAAAAGAAAAACTTGATGAAAGATTACGAGACGCAACCCTTAAATAGACAAAACATTTCCTATTTCTACTGTTCTAGTAACCAAAACCGGAAAATATACCGCTACAATGATCAGTACTGCACAGTAATCTACCGCAGGAAATGATGATGCAATGTTGATGTCAGGCTGTCGTCAGTCATCTTCTAGATTGATGCCAAAGCAGTCGTCTTCATTGTGGTATAAATCGTCCGACGATTATGAGGAGGCTTCGACGGGTTCTTTAGCTGGCTTCTTAGATGAGGAGTAGGCGTCTTCATTCTCCTTCTCCAAAAGATTAAAGATCATCTTCATATTCTCCTTGAACTTCTCTTTCAAGGTGGAAGATGCCAAGGCTGCTATGACTTGTGATCTTTGATTGAGGAATTTGCACGCTTCAGGATCTACTGCTTTAGTGAGAGTTGGATGTTGTTTAAACCAAAGCAATACTTGTTCTGGATTAGCTCTTGAATGGTCAAATTGAGATCACCACTTGACAAGAGCTTGCCTTCGAAGCATTGACAATTGTCCCTTGATTGATACATTACCATAGACATAACGCCATTGGAAGATCCAGGCGAGAGACAACTTACTGAAGAAGTATAAGTCCACCGGGAAGGGGTCATTATCAGGGTGCTCATACTTCTTAGTAAAGATTGTCAGGCCAGATACTACTTCAAAAGGGAGTATCTCAAGGATTGGTCCATAAAAATTTCACCACTTTAAAAACCATTGGGGAAACTTGTATTAGACATTTTGTTTGAAATAAATAAGTCATGAATGCATAAAGTCTTTATTCTGGAAGTGAAAGACATTATACCAGGCGGTTTGATAATCCCAATAAGAAAACCAATGGGATCATAGTTTTGAGAAAATCTTTTTATTTTATTCAATTCTCCAAATTCTTTAGGTGTTAGGACCTTAAGGATTTGTAGAGTTGAATAAGCGATTTGGTCAGAATCTTTATTTTTTTTTATGTTTAATTTGGACTGAGTTGGTGTCGACCAAAATAAACTAAAAAAGATGTCTTGTCTTGAGCAAAGAGGTTGACATGTAATGGAACTGATTACCCTGAAAGTCTTTAGAAAAGATTTTCTGGGGAATTCTGTTTGCCTTGGGATCCCAAAACTCAGGTTCCATTTGGACGACGTCCTGATACTTGTTTTCTGGGACATACTGGTTTGAGATTTAGGCTTTTGGACTGCCAAAGGTTTCGGGTTGTTGAATAATGGCTCTGCCTTTTGGTTGGTTTACGATTATGGGTGTTTGGGATAGATTTCTAATCATGGTTGCAAGGCTTACATTATCTTCATATTCAAAAGTAATGCCAGCCCATGTTTTGGATGAAAGGCCTTTTGGAAGGTGAGTAAGACCCTGTTCTTGAAGGGCCAAAAGAGTTTGGATTGGTATGGCATAGTCTGCTTTTGTTTGTGATTGAGGTTTGGATTTCTGAGTGGAAAACTCAATAATGGATTAAGGTTTGGATTTCTGAGTGGAAGACCCAGTAATGGATTGAGGTAATACCCGGGTGGATGACCCAGACTGGGTAGATGATCTAAATTTTGATTGTTTTTGGGACATTCTTCATGTTTGGACGAAGATTTAGACCCTGCATGGGCGATTAAGCCGGCCACGAATACTCTTGGTTTGGTGGTTCTGCCTCTTCCTCGTGAGGAGGAAGATGATTTCAGTGAATCTGACATAGGATTACTCCTACTAGTTTCTCCCCTTTAAATATTCACGAGTGAGATAATCAGGTAGAGAGTTTAATGTACCTTTGAGGAATTCTATTTCAAAATCAAAGATAAATAAAATAACATCCTTTTGTAAAATCTCTTTTGCAGATTTACAATCACAAGAACTAAAAACCTTTGATTAAGCAAATCAGACTGAAATTTTGATATGCATAAAACAATTGTTAAAACTTCCTTTTTAATTGTTGAATAATTTTGCTAAGCAGGATTCTAGTGTTTTGAAGTAAATGCAATTATTTGTTCTTTGTTATTGACAAATTGTTTGAGAATACCACCATAACCAATGTCAGAGACATCAGTTTCAACAATTTTTTTGCCTGCAGGATTGGGAAGGTATAGACAAGGAAAATTTTGGACTTGAGATTTAATTTGTTTAACAAGATCAGTGTGAACATTGGTCCACAAAGGATGTGTCTTCTTAAGATGATCATAAAGAGGTTTGGTAAGATTACTCAGCTGAGGAAAAAAGTCAGCCACATAATTTAAACATCTGAGAAAACGTTGAAGTTGAGTTTTTTTGATTATTTGGTCAGGGAACTTGGTTGAGAACTCGATGGCATGATTAATAGGAGTGATAGTGCCCTGGTAGATGTTGTGACCAAGAAAACAAATTTTGTTTGGAAAAGATTGATTTTAGTTTTAGATAAAGCAAGATCATTCTTCTTGATTACCTGAATAAAGATGTTAATATGTTTAAAATGTTGGTCGACAGATTGGGAAAACACAAGGACATGATCAATGTAGACAATGATAAAAGAGGAGTAAGGATTAAAAATTTCGTTCATAATTTTTTGAAATTCTGAAAGAGCATTTTTTAATCCAAAAGGCATAACTCTCCACTCATATTGTCCAAAAGGGACCGTAAAAGTTGTTTTTATAACAATCAATTTCACTGATTTGAATTTGCCAATGTCAAACTTAGAAAAGATTTTAGCATCAAAAAAATGATTGAGAAGATCCTTTTTATTCGGAATCAGATAACGGATCCACTGAAGAGATTGATTGAGCGATTTATAGTTGATAACCAGACCAGGAGATTCACGCTCAATTTCAGCTGGTTTTTTAACATAAAAGTAGAACAAGATCAAGGACTTTTGCTTTTTCAGATTAATCCCTTTTGCAGAAGGTCTTAGATTTCCTTCTAGCAATGGGCAATGGGTTCTTGACTCATCTGGATGGGTCGAGCCTTGGTGGGGATTTGTCGATCATTGAAATCCTTCTCATAAGGGAGATCAACAATATGATGATTCCTTTACCAAAAAACATTTGGAAGATCAGCACAGATAGAATTTTGGATTTGGTTGGCCAAGGACTGGACTCGATTCTGAATAACGGGTTGATTAAGTAAATCATCAATTTTCTTATAAGAAATTTCTTCCTTAAGATAATTAATTTGATTTTGCTTAAAAGGGATTGGGTTCAAATTTCTAACAATTGGGTTTTTTAGAAATCTGAAAGTAATCGATTTATTTAGATAAGTAGTAGAAATACCCTTATCTGATATGGTTATGGGGAAGATGGATTTGATAAAAGGTGTTCCCAAAATAACCGCATTTTAAAGATTTTTAACTAAAAGAAAAGAAGTTTTAACTTTAAAATCATCATTTTCAATAAAGGCGTTTGAAAGTTTAAAATTGATGCAAAGCTTAGAACCACTAGCAGTACTAAGTCGCTCAGAAGTTTTTTCAAAATATTTTGTCGGAATTAATCCCTCCTGAATGCAGTTTGAATCTGCCCCTATGTCAAACAGAGCTTCAGTCTCAAGGATAAAGGTTCCAACAATGATTTTGACCTTAATATAAATTTTTTGAATTGTTAACTGGTTAATTAGCTCAAAAATTTTGGGTGGAATATCAGGACTGGCTGAATCATTTGTAGAATCACTATCAGAAGGTTGATTATTTTGAATGGGTTCTTCCTCATCAGTTGGATCACCATATTGTAGAACACTCAAAATGTTCTGATGAACATTTTGTTGTTCTTTAATAAGGCAAATTTCAGCTTTCAGTTGATTAACCTCATGTTGAAGGTCCTGAAGGGTTACTGGTTTAACAATACTCTTATCAAACTTTTTTAGAGCATCCTTAAGATTAAACTTATTATTAATGAATAAATTATCAGATTTAGAAGATGAAGAAGGTGATTCATCAAAAGATTTTTTAAGTTTAAGCAAAAGATTTTTCTTTCTTCAGGATCAGAAATAGAATTAATCACCTCAAAAAAAAAAAAATCTTGCTCTCGGGTAAGGACATTGATCTGGGAGGAAGAAGGACAATCTTCATCAGTTGAAGATAAATCATCATCTTGAATTTGATTTAGATTTTCTTAAGAGTGGCCTTCAGAAGTATCCTTATCAGATTCTTCAGAGGAGGAGGATTTTACTAAGAGCTGATTAATTTGTTCTTCAACAGAGGGTTCCAGATTAAGCTTCCTAAGCTTCTTTTTAAGCCTACAATATTGAATTTTATGGTCAGGTTTGCCACAAGTCCAGCAGACTACAGGTTTCTTAGGAATGTTGATCTTATCAAAGGGAAGTTTAGTCTGGAATTCTCTTTTAAGCTTTCTAGGTGGAGTTCCTGACTTATGACGATGATAAACAGACTTCTTGGGTTTCTGTCTATCAGGATTATGGGTATGCTTCTTAGGCTTTCTGGGTTTGGGGCATAGGAGGCCAAACTGCTCATAGAAATTACCCAAATCTCTATGATTTTAAACCTTTTCTTTGGCAAGTTGATAGTGATCATCTTGACAAATCTTCAAGGCTACCTTCTAAATATAAGCAATAAGTTGACTATAACTTAATTGCTTGTAAGGAATCTCGTTGTTAGGGTGCTAACTACGGATCTTATTCCTAACCTTATCTCCTAAAGATTTTGGAAGACCCCAACAATAATTTTTTCTTTCCAAAAAGGCTTTTGGCTATCTTCACGGGTAAAGACTCTAGTGAGGAAGGTATCCTTATACCATCTAAAGTCTACTAAGATCTTACACCTAAGATTGGAAAGAAGTTCAGCAGATTTATCTTTCCAAAGACTGGAATCACCTATGAAATGCTGAACTATGGTAAAGATTAACTGGTTGACAAAATCAAGAATAGGTTTACCATCTTAGGTCAATACTGTACCATCATTTTCCATTTTGACAGCACTCTGGATGGTAATCTTATGCTCCTCGGATAAGTAATTATCCCATCAACCTTTTAGTTATTCAGTAAAACCGGAAACTAAAATATTTAATATATATATATATTAAATTAATTCAATTGGGCTAGATTTGAAACCCCAACCCCCCACCGCCCTTTTTAAATTTTTGTTTGCTTAAAAAAGACATGGACCCAATACAAAAAGTAACAAGGAAAGAAAAAGAAAAATGAATAACAAAATTAAACATGCATGAGACTGAGTTGGGCCAATCATTGACCCGACTGTCACATACCCAACAAAAACAAATAAAAATGATATGATCCAACCGAGTAATCTGATGTCTTCATCTTTAACAAATTGTAACGAGCAATGCAATGCAATGCAATAAGAAGAAAATTAAGTCTTTGATCTGATCTCCGTACCATAAACTTATTAAAGAAGAGAAATATGGCGAGAAGGATTTCTGAGCCCCTCTTATTCTTTTTCTTTTTTAGTTTTGGCATTTTGGACTAAATTCATTCTATTAATGTTTATGTTTCTTTCTATGCGCCTAGCAACTTCTTCTTTTTCTTCTCAAATATTTTTCTCAAGTCAATATTTAAATATTTTTTACCTTAATTTTTTCAT
Source organism: Glycine tomentella (assembly GCA_007407185.1). Lineage (NCBI taxonomy): Eukaryota > Viridiplantae > Streptophyta > Magnoliopsida > Fabales > Fabaceae > Glycine > Glycine tomentella. Next base: position 1,433,863 of record PYAF01002407.1, read on the forward strand.
CTTAAACTTATTTTCCTAAATAAAATTGAAAGTATTTAAATAAAGATGAGTAATTTTGTGAAATAATGTTTAGAGTTAATAATATTTGTTGATTAAAAATAATTAAAATATACTAACAATATATTTTATTTACATTTGTCATCTTATTACAAACTATTAAAATTATTTTATATATAGATGATAATTTTTTAATTTTATAATAATTATATTAAATATCATGTTTGAAATAATTTATTAACTTTTAAATAATAGTCACCTTAAAAATCATGTTAAAAATAATATTTAATCAGTTCATGATATAAATATTCTAAGATTAAGCGTATATGAAATTCATTAAGAGTGTGTTTGGATAGAAAATTTAAATTGAGAAAAGTAATTTATTAGATAATTTAAAATTTTTTAATCTAAAATTTATTGTTGGGATGTTTTTATATTAAGAATTTAAATTTTTAAAATTTTAAAATAGAATTTTATACAACTAACAAATGTGAAATTTTAATTTTCTTCTAAAATGTGAGAAATTGAAATTCTTTTCTGCTGCTGACATCCCCAACACACTGTCGAAAGGACCTGACGCTGCCGCTGCCACAGCGGGACATCAACTTGGTGGTGCTACTTCCTCTGCCCCCATCAACAGCTATTGTGGCGGCAACGCAGCAGATGATCCCATTCTCATAACTAGAGAAACTGAACCGCGTCGGAAGCGGGAGCGGCGGGACAATGTACAAGGTGGTCCACCGCACCAACGACGCGCTAAAGGTGATATACGGCCACCACAAGGAGTTGGTGCGGTGACAGATCTACTAAGAAATCCAAATCCTTTGTAACTTGAACGAGATCTAAACGTGGTGAAGTGCCACGAGATATATGACGAGAACACTGGAGTTCATGGATGAAGGGTCGATGTAGGGGAGACACATCCCGTAGGAGCAGCAGTTGGATATTCTTCGAGGACGGGCATGTATGAACCAGCGGCACATTGTTCACAAGGACATCAAACCCTCAAATACGCTAATAAACTCGTGGAAGTATCATTTTTTGGTAGTACGAAGGGGGAATTGGCCCAAAAATTGGATAGGGATCAAGACGCAGTCGGGCGTTGGCGGCTGACTCAAGTGCCCTCCAAACCGCGCGAAATGATCGCCTATTACACGACTCACTAACTCTGTTGGGAGATCGCTAACTTCAAGATAGATCAAATTCTGGATCAGACAAAATTTTGAAAATAAAAAAAAATTAAATTTCTTTATTCTAAAACAAAATTTTAAAAATAAAAAAAATTAATTAAAACATTTTAAATTCTTTAAAATTTTAAATTGTCTCTTCTAAACAAACTTTAAACTCTTGCAATAAATATAAAAATATTTGAGCATTGCCCATTTAGAAGGGTTCGTGCAAAATAGAGATTGGTGGTGTTTGGTTTCCATTCCCAATTTTTTTGTGGCCAATTGGCCATGGATTCTCTACTGGCGAACTATGCCTCTTCAGATGAAGAAGAAGATCAACAACAACCATCTCCACCCAAAACGACGTCGTTTTCCTCTCTTCCTCAGCCCAAATCTTCTCTCTTTCAATCCCTTCCTCAACCCAAATCCTCTCCTTCTTCTCTATTTCAATCTCTTCCTCCACCCAAACAACCTTTCAGCGAAAGGGCTTCCCTCCCTAACCCTAAACCCCAAATCGAAGAACCACGACCCAAACGCGTCGTGCAATTCAGGCCCCCCATCATCCCTCTCCCAAACCCTACCCAACACGACGATGACGACGACGAAGAAGAAGAAGAACGAAACAGAAGAAAGAAAAAGTTAGAGTCCTCCACGCAAACCTCATCGGTCAAATCCTTCCTCGCCAGCATTCCGGCTCCAAGGAACACCGCCACTCTCGGCATTCAAGCAAGTTCCGGTTCAGGCCGGAGATCCATCCTCGAAACCGAATCGCCGGCACCGGCGTCAAATTCCGGTGATTCCAACAATGTTACTGTTGATCAAAGTACAGGGGTTTATGAAAATTATGAGAATTACCAATATGCCACTGACCAGTATGCTAGTTATTATGGCAATTATGGTTCGGGTGCCGAGCCAGGGAGTTCGGGTACCGAACCAGAGGCCGGGGTTGCTGGTCATGGAATTGAACAGTATGGGAATTATGGTGATGCCTATGCTGCCTATGGGGATTATGGACAGTATGGGAATAATTGGGGTGACGTGTCAGCGGCGACACCAGTGCGGGAAGCGTCTGGGATTAGTGACAGTGTGATGAGGATTCCTGGGAAGAGAGGGAGGCATGAGATTCCAACTGAAGTGATTGAGGTGAAGCAAGAAGAGTTGATTAAGAACCGGCCAAGAGAGGATCAGGCCAAGCTAACTGGGATTGCATTCGGACCCACTTATCAGGTATTCTCATTCTCAACTTGTGTTTTGGGATGTAGGTTTAGTTGGCTGTGGGATTAGGTAATGCCCTTTTAATATAGTGCATGTGCGAGTCTTGGCTGGGTTGAAAATTGTTGAATGAGAATGTGGTTCAGATGGTTTGTGAGCTGCTTCAGCCTGCTTGATGTGGAAATATATTCAAACAGTGTAGGAGATTCAATAGACAGCCAATAGAAGGCTGGTCTTTTGCTTAACAAGTGAGGATTGCTTGAAGAAAAATTGAGAAATGTCCTGTACAAGAAAAACCTGATCGGCTTGTTACAGACTAACAGCCATTTCATTTACATCATAAATCTCAGGATAGATTTGAAGTTAGATATCTATAATAATTTGTGTGAAAAGAAACTAAAAAGCATAAATAAAATACAAATGAACATTGCTACACCTGTGCTGTAGTAGGATGAATACCAGTCTAGAAGATGCTTTGTTTTTGTTCTTTGTATGTTCCAGATCTAGATTTGAACATTGTAGAAAAAGGAATTGATATTATTTGCTGGATAATGTGGAAAGGCAAGGCACGTGATTCTTAAATGGGTTCTTGAGGCAGTGGTCATAGGGTAGTGGAAGGCTTCAAACTTAGTGTGCCGCGTTTTTGTCAGCATTAGAGGAAACTCATGTCTAATAGAGTTCTAAATACACAGCGCCATTTGTTGATGATTTTGATTTGGGGTTGACCTCTTTTGATGCTCCTTGTTTAACAGTGATGTATTGTTAGATACCTCTCTCTATTTGTGATATTAAAATGGGTCTTTAATATTATTGCCCTTTTACTAAGAACTTGCATGGTCATATACTTAGAATGGATCAGCATTGTAATTTAAATGCATAAGATGAATTCAGTTGGTAGTTCAAGTAAAATTAAGACTACTACTAAAGGTATGCCTTTTGTTAGATTAAATGAGCCAACCCAATTTTGGTGTGTACATAAGCTTGACCTAGGTCTTATTATGACATGCATTAGCTGTGCTCCTCACAAGTCAGTATAGATTCAAATCATTCATGAAATAGGAAATCTTGGTTAGTTGGTAGTTATATACACATTGAACAATTGTAATTTCCTTTCTACTCCCTAGAAGGGATGTTTCTATCATTTATTTTGTATTTATTATTTTTTGTCTTGTAGCCTGCTTCGACAAAGGGGAAGCCTACAAAGCTGCACAAGAGGAAGCATCAAATTGGTTCATTGTACTTTGATATGAAACAAAATGAAATGAAACTCGCCGAGCGGCGTGCAAAGGGCATGCTTACCAAAGCTGAAACACAAGCAAAATATGGATGGTGATTGGGGACGATGATATTGGAAATACTTCCATTGAAACGTGAAATACAAAGTGGAAGTTTTTATATTTAACTGCAGTCCTTGTGTTTCACTGTTCTGTCTAAAGATGTGTACATTCGCTCCGTTTTTCAGTGCAAATTATGTATTTCTATCCCTTATATACGGTGGAATTTTATACAGTACATTTTTTATGACTAAAAAAAATCATATTTCTTCCTTTTTTTTAACTTGCTTTAGAGATTAGGTTTAAAAATATGAACTGCCTTTTATTTTTTTTATCTTTGGTCAGCATAAAAAAAATCATATGCATTTAAATAATTACTAGTTGTTTGTAACAAAAAAAAAAATTACAAGTTGATCAAATGTCATGAAAAGTGGCGAATTAAGCATTTCATCTTTTTTTAAAAAAAATTCTTTTGAAGTAGAAATTTCTCTAATTAACTTTCATAAAAATATTTTGTTACATATTTTGAAACTACTATACATTACAAAAAATTGTTTTTACGAATTTTTAATTTATTTGTCTAAAAAAATGTCCAACTAGGCGAAATGCTATCCTAATACTAAAACAGTCCTATTTTATAATAATTTCTGATGACATTTGATTATCAATATTTGTTATAAGCGATTAAAAATATTCAGCTATTATCGTCATGTTTTGATTGATTTTTACTTTCATAATAAAGGATGAAAATCTTATATTTTAATGGAAATGTGAGAGGTTATTTATTAATCCAATTAACTATCATTTCTATTATTTTTTTGGGGCTTGAGAAAGAGATAATAAATCTTGGGATAAAAAATTATTGCACAGTATTGAAGAATGAGAAAACAAACGAGAAGGAAAAGGTGCATGTTGATGATTTGATTTACATGTGTTGCTTTATGTGCTACTATAGCAAGAGAAATACTCGTAATGCACTTTCAAAAATTTTTTAACACCATTATTTAGTGAAATTCTATATCTACGCCACTAAATTATCTGAGTCCACTCTTAATTGGTGGGACTATTATGATATTTTACTCACGTAATAAAGGAATGTTTAAAGGAGTAGGTTAATAACATTTTTCTCCATCTTAATATGCTTAGGGTTCATAACATTTCAAAAAAGCATGTCAAATGCCGCAAAGCTACACTTAAGATGTGTGCTACAGTCCCCTCCATTTCCGTTTAAAATCCAAACACCCCTATATGTGGTTTATGAAGTTAAAGATTCAAATCCAACATGAAGAGCAAAAAATTGAAGGCTTGAATTTTGGAAGGATAAAAAAAAAAAAGGAACAAAGGAGCTGCATTTTCCCATTCTGGTAAATTACTTGTATTCGTTCATACAATCATGGATACAAATTTGTAATAATCTCCAGGAAGATGAATTAGCCAGATTTTTTTCCCCAGTGAAACTCACAAATCTACGTCTAGAAAGAATTTGCATTTGCAATCTTCTCAGAATCACACAAGCCATCACAGGACAAAGCAGCAATTTTACCTGAACATCATAAAACTTGATATAGAAGCGGGAACTGTCAATGTATAGTAGTTTGAAGAATTTCTGATTGGAACTCAGTTTTTCATTGACACTCGGACCAAGGCCCCCAATTGAGATCAATTCTCCATAAGCAGCTGGCGCTTCAGTTCCAGCAAATGCAATAGGCACTCCCCCATTCAACAAAATCATCACATAGTGAAAGCCTTCGGGGATAAGCTGTCTCTCTGATATTAACACTATATATACGAGTTTAATAGTCATGTATAAAAAACATCAAAAATCAGTTAAAAATGTTACGAAGAGCTTTTATAGTTTTATGCGACTAATTTGTATTTTATCAATTCATGAAAGAGAAATAATTACGTAATAATAGGGTAAAATTATTTTAGAGTGTCATTCAATCCCAATCAAGTGATTAAATATAAATAATTAATATACTAAAGTTAATGTTCAAATACTATTCAAATTCAATCTTTAATAAAAATAATTCTTTATCAAACTTTACTTAACTCTCACCAGAATTAAGACTAAAAAATTATTATCCAACCATAAATTATTATTTATAATAAATTGATTAATTTTTATAAAATTATCTTAAAAATCATATGTTATGAATGCATCATCATTAAACTTTTTATGAAAATACTTTATAATTTTTGTAAGTTTTTTTTAGCTCACTTTAGTATTCCTTTTATAAAGTTCATTGCAATAAACTCTTATGATTAAAAATTATTAAATAAATGATTAATCAAGTTATTTATTTAATCGGGTACTTTCTAAGTTTCTATTTAATTTGTCTTGAATAAAAAAATCCATAATATTGTTCATAAAAGGTAATTAATTCTGTATGAATTGAAAACACTTACAATATAACATAAGATGAGCTGTTAGCCGGAACTTTTTTTATAAACATGCACAACTTTAAACTAATTATGCGTTAATAAAAAAAATTGGTACATGTTTTTTTGCTAAATTTCTTTACATAAAAGGTAAGAATAGTTAGGACTGACCCTGGTGTAAGACAAACGGGACGCCTGTCAAAAACTTAAAAATTTTCGCACCGATAACTTAAGTAAACATAAATAAATAAATAAAACCTGCATTAGGAACTTATTATGTGTGTTAGGGTCCTATTTTTTTCATCACTTAATTTTAATATTATTTGTATTTTAAAAAATTTATGTATTAGGGATCCATTTTTTTCATCCCTTAGTTTTAATATTATTCGTATTTCAAAAAATTTGTGTGTTAGAAACCTATTTTTTTTACTTCGTCCCCGGTGAAAGAATTTTCATGGCCCGAGAATAGTTAGCATTGCAAATATAAAATAAATATAACATAGTTTCATGCCCCTATAGATTCCACGATTAAGCTTTAAATCAATGCACATATACACTACAAACTAAACATCCTGAAAATGGTTAATATTTCCTTACATTTTCTATGGCACTACTCAACTCTTTGGCCACATCGAAGATTACCTGATTATATGATGATAACAGATAATAAAAACGTGATTGTGGTGGCTCCATAATACATTCCAGCATCGACTCTCAAATCAGACCCAATTGGAACAAATGAAGTCATTGTGTGACCTAGAGACACTAAATTCAAAGTCTGAAAGTACTATAGCCTCCAAGACCAGAAGATCCATACCCGCCGCTATAGGATTGCGAGGACAAGGAAGATGAGGAATATGATGAACTGCCCAACTGAGGGTAAGAAGACCTCATGCCTGTATCTAACCTGCTGTAATTACTAGCAACAGGTTCTTTGTGATTACTTATAACTTCCTGTAACACGAGATTTCTATCAGTAAAAGCAAACGAAATAATATTCTTTCAGCATGAATTTGAAAATTGACGGCAAGTACCCAATAAAATGTCAGCAGTAAGTATGAAAATAGAATGAATTAAACATATGAACAGAAAAGAAAAAATGAATTACGGATGTAATCATGCCAAACAATTATTCCACGATTAGTAAAACAGTCCAAAAATGGAGGGGAGACAGAATAAAAATATAACTATAAGGAGCTTGATAAACATGAAATTAAACATAATATACTTGCTACAAAAATTAAAAGTAATACACAGACATTGACAAGTCTACTAATTTTTTATTAAAAAAAATGTAGCAAAAATCCAGAATAAGATGAAATCCTCGTATCATTTGTTTGAACTTGTCCGGTAATGACTGTATTTCCCAATATACATATTGCCTTTGAAAAGTTACTCCAATCCCATCAACCAGAGAAGGATCGATTTACTCAGGTCTAGTAAGGAAAAGCACAAATAATATAACATCAAATCACAATCATATGTACCCAAAAGAAAATCAAATAATGGTCATAAGTTTTGACTCATGAGTATTTGATACGTTGAGATAATGCCCACTTAATAATATTCTGGCCCTTCTGTGTTAGTTTATACTTCATAGATGTATTTTATGAAAATGAAAACTAACACTTCTTTTTTCCCATTTCCACCCCTACCGACATATCATGAAAAAGGATGCTAAACTAGCAAACCATCTTCATTTCTTTCATTTCCTAATTTTCCTATGATAAAAAATGGATTAATCAATTGTCTCTTTTCTCGTACCCCCTTTTATTGCATATCATTCAATTTTCCGTCTGCATAATCAAATTGTAAGTACCATTTTTTTAGCCAATATGAGGAACATTACATGAACATACACATATGCCTAAGCATATCTCACTGTCATGCAAAAGTAACAGGACCAAAAAGGCATAAATTTCTATTTTTAGGCCCAAGTCTCGTACCTGAATCAACTGTTGTGCCGTTTGAACCTGAGATGAGGTACCTTTTATTTCCACAATGATTTCATCAGGCACCCGGCTCTCCTGAACAGTCAATATGGCTCCACTAGTACAGCGAATGTATTCAATATTAGTCCCTTGTATACCAATGATGTCCTCTGCATAGGACAATGGTATTTGCATTGTTTGTATTACCTAATAAGTGGAAACAGTAAAGGAAGGTGGAAGTTACCATCATATCAACAAAAAATAATAAAAGAAAAGAAGTCTGAGGTATAAGCAAATATGTTACCAGGAGAAAAAAAAGTATGCCTTCAGTTGACATTACTTAGAATTTGATAAATCATATTGTATGACTCACTTTAAAAACTTGGCCTATAACCAGATCATCATGGGAGTAAAAGGTACAGAAGTCCATATAGAATAAATCAAAGGACCTGTTTGGATGTAAGCTTCTTTAGAAGCATTTCTAGAAGAAGAAAGTAAGAAGAAAAAAATGAGTTGAGCTTCTCCGTAAGCTAAAATGAGTTTTCCATTAACTCATTTGTAGATGTCATCCCATCTTTTAGAGAAACTATATTGGTAAGTTTCTAAAAATTAGCTAATGGAGAACTTATTTTTACTTATGGAAAAGCTCATCTCAAATTTTTCTTCTAATTTTCTTCTTTTAGAAGCTTCTAAAGAAGCTTATCCAAACAGAGTCAGAATCAGAAACTAATGTACCTTCACTTAAAGCTTGGACCACATAAAGCAAAATGTATAAAATCCCTTACACAAAGAATTAGTACATAATTATGATTAATGGTTATTTTTTCAACAGTTGGTACAAAAGAAAAAGAAACAATGATGTTGACAAGTTTCCAAGGAAGTTCCAATATCAAATAGAACATTGATATAATATGGTGCTTGAAATTGCTAACCGTTGTAACAATAGGAGGAGCACTGGGTCGACTGAGAGCCGAAGAACGAAGACCAGAAAGTGAAGAATCTTGCCCATAAATTGACATTGTGGAAGGAGGGAGCAATGAGTCCAACTGACTTTCACGGTCAGCCAAGAGAGAATCCCTTTTTGTTGAAAGAGGAAGATCAGTTACAATGCTTGGTTGTGAAGCAGTATGCAGTGATGGTTTATCAACCCAGGTAGTATCTGCCTGGCGCTCTTGGGAGATTGTTGCATTGTACTTGAACAAAACAAACAATCCACACATCTTAGTGTAAATACATGATATTCTTTGATGATATTCAACTCAAATGAAATAAAATAGCAGACCAAAATACATGATATGCACTGGTATCAACTATTTAAACCTGATTTTTAATAGTTGGAAAATATCAAACTTACAGTTTTCTCAAATAAGGGAAGAACACTATTATCAACCAAAAACTTCCTCAGGTGCCCAACTACTGCTTCTAAAGCCTTAAGGACCTTCATTGCTTCTCCCTGCAGTTCCACGATCCTCTCATCCGCAGCAGCATAAAAGGGAACCTCATCTATCAGGAAAATGATATGATATCAGAATCACTTCCATCATTGAACAAAAAAATACAGAATGACAGGAAACAATTGAAAGGCTCTTTTTCATTAGGAGCACCGAGCATGAAACTTAAAAACAAAGACATCAGCCTTAGGAAAAGGCTCCTCAAAAGAGAGATTGCCTTTAAATTAAGTCAAAAGTGAATACAACTTTACTTCTCACTTAGAATAGTCTTAACTCTAAACTGAGCTCTTATCATTGGAAGCAAATCAGCCTCCAAAGACAATTTGTTAACAACTGATTAGGCTCAAAAGACAGGAAAAAGAAAAACAATAGAGTAGCTACTAAATACCATTATAAAACCTGCCTAATAATAGACATCTATGTTTAATATGAATGTTCAAAATTTTCCACACCCAACTGCAAGCAGTGAGGGGAAACATCCCCACATTATCTAGATTCCAGCCACAACATCTAAAAGGTTAACTAAAACACTGAAAAGACGAAAGGAAACCTAATTTCAATAATCTTCCATGGAAGCCAGCTAGCATACTTTTTATATGACATCAGTCAATATGAGGAAGAATAGGCAAAAATAAAAGGATGCTATTAAGCACAGAGAATATCATAGATGTATCACACATTACTGAATAACGGGGACAGCAGGCACACCTCCAGACAGTACTCTAACAGAAGCACCGGTATTTTCCTGTATAGATTTAATTAATGAACCCTGCTTTCCAATCAAATTTATAGCCTGCGTTGAGGCCACCAATAAACGGACAGAACAAAATGCAATCGCTGATGCTTTATTCTCGGCATCAATTTCAGAAAACCCAGAGACACGTTTAAAAATCCTTATTACAGCATCCATAGCAGGAGAAAGAGGTGCCTCCGGCTCTTCCTTCCCTGATATGAGTACCTAAAACCGAAATTCAAACCATATCAGGACAAAACACAACAAGACACACAAATCAAATAAATGTCCTCATCTAAGCAAAAAAACATTAGGGGCAAAAAAAAAAAACAGTGATCTGGAAAGAAGCATCATCAGAACAGAACATAGACCAACTAAACTACAGAGTTAACTTCCATTCACTTTGCCAATTTCTCGCCTACACTTAAAGTTGCAAGCTATAAATGATAATAATAAAGAAATCACAACAATGTAACACATTTATCACCCAGAAGCATATTCTGTGGATAGCTGTGGTGAAATTAACCCTCGAATTGGAGTGATGATTAGGTAAAACCGTCCCCAAAGATTCAAACCTTAACATTGCGAGTAAAGTTAGAACCCTGGACACTATCATGTGCCTTCCTTAAGCATTTAAGCCCTATAAATCCCCACATAGAAACCACCTCACAAATACTACTATCTTATAAACCACGAAACCTCCCTCAATCCAAAACGCACAACAATATTAATGAAATTACGATGAAATTGTAAGTTGGAAACTAAGGAAAGTAACGCATTGAGCTGAGAAAAACGAAAAGGCGAACACAAAGAGTCCAACTTGTAACCTCCAAGGCAGTAAGAAAAAAATGTCCCTACTTTAGGCAAACTAGCAAAGAAATAAAAGAAATTCGAAGAAGAAACCCTAGAAATAAAATAGGGAAGACTTACGATTCGATCGGAGGTGCCGACGGGGCCGTCGAGGACTCGAATGCGAGCTTTCGTTTCCTCGCAGGTCTTCTTGATGAGCTCCCCCTTGCGGCCGATGATGCTACCGACCTTGAGCACCGGCACGATTAGGCGGAAAACGCAGTGGCCAGGCCACCCAGGCCACCGCTTCTCGGCGGAGGCGTGGTCTGGGGTGGGGTCTTCGGCGGTGGTGGAGGGCGGTTCGGCGGCGGGATTGTCCGAAGAGACGCCGTTTTGGATTGGATCGACGGTGGCCATAGATAGGGTTTATGGTTGGTTCGTTAGCTTCAGGTTTATTCCGAAGCTCTGGAATTGGAAACAGAACACTAGCTGGCTCAAAGCTTCTCTCTTCTCTCTCTCTCTCTCTCTAAACCGTCATGCCTCACGTGCTCATCGTGTGATTTCCGTATCTCTCTCTTTTTTGCTATCTAGATGGGCCAATGTCCAACAACAATATAAAAGAGAAATGTTTGACAATTGCTATATCCCCTACACCAAATTGCTAAGTCACTTTCCTTTTCATGTTTTCCCCAAAATATTCTTTTCTGGCAGAGGAAAATTCATTTTGTGCACTCCCCAAAATTGCCACCGTTAACACTTAACAAGGCTGTCGATGTCGTCCCCTTCGTTCTGCACTTTGTTGCCACTATGCGCTCACCCCTTCTACTAACACAAAATTAAACCAAATTTTGCATGACGCACAGAACAGCAAATTAAATCAAGGCACATAAACAATCATAAATCAGGTTTCCATACGCCAATTAGGAAGGCATTGAAGCATGGCAATGACGCACGTGCTACCAAATTCAACAATTGAGGAAAAATTAAGGCACCGTTAGTGAATGGACGCACAAACGAGTTGGAAGTGAGGCACCAACACAACGAAATCAAAATTGGATTCTATAATAGATCCAGAACACTAATTGAAATTCCACATCTGGCCACAGCCAACACACTATAAAATTTGACCGCAATGAACGTGGATGGATTTGGGTGCGCGGATCAATCACAATAATTTCAGAACAAAACGCATGCTAATTTGAGATTGTGTGAGCAAGCAATTTTGGAATGCTTTACTCATTCTCCACTTCAGCCAGTAAAGCGTACGTGGGGAAAAAATGAAGAGGAGTGCACCTAGAAATTACGAGAGGTGGATATAGCAATTGTCAAATGTTTTTATATTTGACTAAATTATAATATTAGTTATCCTATTTTTTTAATTTTTTATTTTGATTTTTTTAATTATAATATCTGGTCCCTTAGGTTTATAAATTAGTGATTTTTTTCTACTTGATAGATTGTTAAAAAATAATTCCAATTAATATAATTATTCGATAAATTATAAATTAATTAAAAACTATTAATTATTATAAAAATATTAACTCTAATTCTCTACAATAATATATTTCTCCTCTTTTCCATAAATATTTCTTTCACTTCCACCCTCCCAGTCCACTAACAATAACATCAGGTCAAGTTCATAATCTTTTATTAAAGTCTTTTTGAATGATTAATAATTTTTATTTAATTTATAATTAATTTAATAACTCTATTAATTATAATTATTAGTTAATAATTCACTAAAAGATTAAAATTATCAATTATAAAATTTGAACATCAAATATTATAATTAAAAATTAAAGAAACCAAAATTATAAATTTAGAAAACTAGAAAATAAAATAATAGATTATAATTTAAATTAGGCCAGTTTTATTTTGGCTAAAATATGTGTTTTCTTTCCCGTAAATATACTAAAGTATGGATTTCATTAGTAATTGAATGTTGACACGTGTTAAAACTTATCCTATCTTTCTCTCTCATACCTGGACGCGTCATTCAACCCCCACCCTCCAACCCTACCTCCGTTTTCAATCCATGGACACCAACAAGGACCCATCCGGCGGCAAGAAGGAGAGCACCAGCAAGCGCCGTCGTCGGAGACGGTGGGACCAGAAATCGGAATCGAATGACTAGAGCGGCGCGGCGACGATTTGGAGACAGATGAAGGAAATGTGCTTATTCCCCCATTGGATCGGGTTCAAGCAAGTTATTTTTGTCTTCCTTCACGAATAGATCCGCAGGCACACACCCCTCTCCATGTCGTGACGCTTTCCACGATCGCTGCAATCTTCTCCCTCATCGCCTCCTATATCTACCTCGACTGAGATTGGGGTTGTTTCCCTTCAGATCTGTTCTTGTTCGTTCAGATCTATATGCGTTCTTGTTCATTTAAATACGCTCATTGTGAGTGAGTGGGTTTGCTCTAGTTTGATTCTTTCATACCCATGGCCGCTGCTCCGATGTCGAGTGAGACGGAAAGAGAGGTGGTTTCATTCTTGATTTTTTTTCAAAAAAAAAAAATACTTTAACTGCCGCAAATAGTATTTTTATTGTTGTAATTTTTTTTATGCAAATTGTGGTGGTTCTTAGTTCCCTGGAATTGTATTTCAAAATTTAAATTAAAAAATATGATTAGGTTGAGATTCATTTAAATCTAGTCCTAAGTCAAAAGTTCACAAATTATAATTTTATAGAAACGAAAAATAAATTATTTTTTTTTACAGAGAGACAAAATTCATACTATGTGAGAAAAAATATTTTTTTATTTTATATGAAATTAAATACTAATCGTGTAAAAGTAGTTAACTAAAATTAATTTGATTTATATTTTGAATGAATTAATATATATAAAAAACTTATATTAAAAGTTTCTTTCTTTTTACTTTTTCTTCCATTTATTTTTTTCTTACATCTTCTTTTCACGCAACCAAACATACAGCTAAAAGGAAGAAAAAAATGCATAATATAAACTCATTTCTTACCAAACTCTATTTTATAAATTTAAAGATCATTTAACATAATTGAGTGAAAAGGAAAATATGTGAGGAAAAAAAAAAAAAACTAAACTCGTAAAAAAGAGTCGTGTGTCTTTTTGTATTTGTAATAGAAAAATGATTGATAAAAGTAACATTTGCTTAATTGTTACTAAATTTGTATGACCCCAACATCAACAAAATCTAGTTTTTCTTTAAAAAAAAAAAACTCGATTTTTATTTCTCCAACACTATCAATTTTATAAGGTTGAATCGTAACCTCCCTCCCACGGTGGGTTGAGTGCCTTGTATATATACTGTATATATTATTATATTTATTTTCTACACTATACCTTTACTGCTAATATTAATACAGATTTAATTATCCCCAAAATTCAAATCTTGTAGATCATTTTTGCGGACTTACAAATCAAGCCCAACGCCCAAATAGAAAAAACAACATGAACGCCATGGCGGCCATGCGAAGATTGGAAATTAGTCTATACGCCTATTAGAGCATTGAGCCTTGCTTTTTGTACCCCTTTATTTGTGTTATTCACACTTTTTTTAATATCATTAATATTTACATATATATGAGTCATTCTAAACTTCTTGCGTAATGTACATTGTCATTTTATTGTGCATAATTATTGTTCAACTAGTTTTTGCATTTTTTTTTAATGCCTTAGATTATAATGAGTTGAACTAATATAATTAGCAACTTCATTTTTTCTTTTCTTTTCTTTTCAAATTTTTAAAATATATTATTATTATTATTAACAATAATTTAATCATTCAACTCAACGACACAATTCGATTAAGGTTGAGTTGGTTTGGGTAGACTAACTTAACAAAATAATATGATGAACTTAACCCAACTCAACTATATATCATTGGGTTAGATCCTTAATTAGAACAAACCCAATCCAACCCGAAAGTTTACGCCCCTATATTTAATATATGTTTTTCTCCGGACGTATCTTAAAAGGTGAAACATTGCACTTGTAAATTAATAAATAAATTATTTCATGAATTTGTTGTGTTAAATTTAAATTTATTTAAACTATTTTTTTTACTACAGACGCTGGATATACATCAGGTTTTATAACTAATTTATCATGTTGGATTTATATTTAATTATACATTTTGATTTTTGTTTGTTTTATATATTAACATATGAATTAAGTTTATTAATAAGTGGTTCATTTATGTGATATTTTTCTTAGATAAAGTAATAGGTTTGAACTATATGGAAAAAAGAAATTCGCTGGTAAATTTAATCTCATCATACTCTAAAGGATATTCAACTCAAACAGGACTGTACATATATATAATTCTAACCCGAAAATATGAGTTAGCCTTTTATTTAATTAAAGTACTATGAATAATGAGGTTGGATATAAATATTTAGGTGTTATATAAAGTATGAAAATAGGCACTAAAATTGTTACTTACGAGAGTATAATTAAGTTTGTAATTATATTTTTTAATATGAATAAGAACAAATACTAAAATATCTTACCTATTTCATCCCTATTTCTATTTGCATTTTTTACTTCTACTGTTTCAAGTTCATTGGATTTTCGCCCTCTAGGTTGTTTAAACCAAATTGCTATTTGTCCCTCTCTCCAGGGAGCACATGAACTAACCACTCTGGAGACATTTAGAGTTGAGATGTGTTCAGCTGGTATGATTAAAACAGCAATCAATTAAGGCTGTCCATGCTTGTGGAGGATGGAATATATGGACCCCAATATGTGTCTTTTTTGTTAGCATCTGCTTTGTTTTGTCGATCAGCTAGCTTGCTGTATAAGACAGTGACACCGTGCTACCAAAACTGACCCGTGTAAACCTTGTAAGGTCATTCTAAGCTTCCGCCTTCAATGCAATATAGGTTTCTTCTCACTTGGGTGTACTCGACCCAAGGACCTTGCAATTTGCAAACGATATATATACACATAAATAGGGTGAGTATGAATGGATTGGATTTTTAAGAATCCAATCCATATTCAATTTATATTTATTTAAATGAATTAGATTTTAAATTTAAGTTTATATTTTTTAAAAAAATAATTTAGATTCAAAATTCAATTCATTTAATTGGACATGAACTTGGTCATCTAATTTATATTCATTTAAATGTTATAATAATTTTTTTCACAAAATTTAGTAATTAAATGTTGAAAAGTAAAAATTTAGTACCTTTCTATTTAAAAATATTTTCAATCGGTATTGGTCAAAACTATTTTTCGATAGATTTTAATTAGTGTATTTTCAGCCTATCTCAATCACGGTAATTTCGACAGACATCGGTTTAAACATTTTTAGATCAATATCAAAAAGGATAATTTTTTGCTGACATTAGTCAGTGCATTTTCTGTCGACATTATTCAGGATGTTTTTGGTTGATCTTAAGTAGGATTACTTTTTGGTTGAGGTCGACTAGGTTTTTAGTCAATGTTGGTCGGTGATATTTTTTTGCGGACATTGACTAAGGGTTTTTCCATCAGTATCGACTGTGACTAGTTTTTGGCAGACGTTGGTTAGAATTTTTGTGGTGAACATCGGTATGGTTTTTTTGACTGATGTCGGTCGTTGATATTTTTTGGCCAACATTTGTCAGGACTATTTTTGGTCGATGTTGGCTAAGTATTTTTGCTGATGTTAGTTGCACTATATTTTTGTTTGCATTAGCTAGGATTTGCTGGTCAACATTAATTAGCTACGGATATGTTTTGTTGACATCAACTAGGATTTTTTCGATCGGCGTCAATTAGGGGAATATTTTAGTTAATGTGAGCTAAGTTTTTTTGACCGATTTCGTTCGATGATATTTTTCAGCCGATGTCGGTTAATGATGTTTTTCAATCAATGTCAATCAATGATGTTTTTCAATAGATATTGCCCAAAAAATAGTCTCATTTGACATCGACCAAAAACATCTTAACCGATGTCGAGTGAAAAACCTACCTGACTTCAATTAAAAAATAATATTGACAGACATCGACAAAAAAATCCTAGTTGATGTAGACCAATAAATAATCTCAATTGATGTCGGTCAAAAACACTTTGGACGACATTGGCAAAAAAATAGTTCCGACAAATATTGGCCAAAAAAAACTTTTACCGATATTAACCAAAAAATAGTTTCAACCGATGACGGCTTAAAATCATTATTAGTTGACGTCCATCAAAATAACTCTAGATAACACCAACAAAAAATGGTTCCTAACAAAATTTGCCAAAAAAACTTAGCTGTCATTGTCCAAAAAATTATATTGGATTAAAAAACAAATAAATATTCAATCTATATTCAATTAATTGGATTTGAATGTAAAATAAATCAATTTAAATAGATTTAAAGTAGATTAAATTTGATTAAATATAAATTAGTTTTATGAATTTGAATTTTATAGACAGTACTACATATAGATCTTAGAAATAATATATGGGTCTCGTTTGGAATGAATTGAAATGTGTATAACTAGTTACAACACTCTCTGTACATTTGATTTCAACTCATAAAATTGTTGACGGTTACATTTGTCGGCAACTTATTATTTTTTCTTAGTCTTTAAGACAGCTATAGTGCATTGGCTAATAGTGTAATAATGTCAGTAAATTCATGTACCATATAATAATGTTTACTTATGGGCTATTTTTCTATCAGTAAAATCGGTTGTTTTTTTATGTTTCCTTATTTTTATTTTCTGTAACAAAATATGAGGTTTTTAAGATATTTAAATGGGACAAAACTCACAAAAGGAAAGAAGTAGTAGAAAAGCTACTCGAGACAATTAATTTACACTCTTTACAAGCGTGTTGTTTCTCTTTAATTTACATGAAAAGGTGAACATTTATCAGGTTGCTGTAAGAGGGATTAAAGAAAACAATTTACAAGTTTAGTGTTTGTATATTTAGCATAATCACAACTAAACTGAACTACAACTATGCACTAATTAGAGATAACAAACTTGTTAATTGCCTAAATGTTGAAATAAATTTTCAATAATCACGCTAGTTTCTTATTGTACTTTCATACATAATAGACAAGTCAACATAATTAAAGTGTAAAAACTTATATTCACATATACTGTATTAATAAGTAGTTACATGTTCACTTCAATTGATGATATCGATGATTAGTAATACAATATTAAATAAGTGTTTACTAATTGTCAAATCAACATATAACAATTATCATTCTTATATTTTTTTGGGTACAAGATGATAAGGATTTTTCAAAAGAGATAGTAGCATCACAGCATTAGTTACAATTTTCTATTTAATTAAATTTTATAAGTAAAATTGTTAATTTGGTGAATAAAAAATGTTGTGTTTATACATAATAGCCAATAGGGCATATGCATTGAGATAATCCCATTAGATTAAAAGCGCCAACTCCGCAAAATCAGATTATGTTAAGGTGTGGCTATCTACAATCCACTCATTAAAAAGCTCATATAAAGTTGAAGATAATATTTTGATAAAATGGAGCTCAACTAATGGGTGTTCGCAACTATATGTAGAGTCACATGTTTTGATGAAATATCTACCTTATATTATCGTACAGTCCATAGCATATCCAATTTTAATGGCCGTGGGAATTCCAAGTCACTCCCTTCCCACGATGAATACTGACAAATATCAACTCTCAGTCTATCACATGAGTACGTATTTCAAATAAATTTCTTTGGAATTATTCTACTCATTGTTTTAATTTTTATATAAACTTATTACATATGTTTTTTAAACGTATATAATATTAAGTATTCAGTTTTACACATTTAATCTGGTATTCTCTAATACAATATACGATCAAGGATTAAAGAAAATTTGTGGCAAATGAAATAGAACCATTTTTTTCCATCGTAATTTAACAAGAGAAAAAAATACCTATCCGAAAATAATTATAATTATATAACAATTTTCAAAGTAATTAACATGATTTAATAGTTTATATAAGAATATATGCGAGAAAATATATACTGAAAAAATGTTCGGAAAAGGTCTTCTTTAATTTCTTGCGTCAAATTAGAAGCAGTATAATATTTATAAAGTATATACTTTTCAAAAAAATATTTTAAGTTTCGACATGAAATATACAATTAGATATTTTTCCTGAAAATATCTTAACTAGAAAAAGGACATTCGACTCTGAAATGCAAACAAAAAAGAGCAGCGCATTCATTCCTTTTAACATTTCTACATACGAAGGAAGACAAATTATTTTTACCCACCATCTTATTTACATGTTCTTTATATTAATATTTTGTTTGACAATTTAACCAAAAAAATATTTGTTTGCCAAAAGAACATACGAGAATATTCAATATTTTATTTTTATTTAAAAATAATAAAATGAAATAATAAATCATTTTTGTTATACATTCTAATTTCTTCACTATCTCATATGACCTATGTTTCACGAAATCTTTTAGAATTTTTAAAATATGAAAATAAAAATATATATTCTCAAGTTTGTTTGAAAGTAATAAAATATATTTTTGAATATATTTTATTCTTAAGAAAGTGAGATGAGAATGATCATGTTTATGTTGATTTTGTATTGAGATGATTCCATAAAAAAAGGTAGAAATATAAATTCTTATATGTCAGAATCATATTAATTATGTTAAAAAATTCTTCTATTCTCAATATATCAATACATATATATATATATATATATATATATATATATATATAAGTTAGTATTTCAAATTTTATAGTTCAATTTTGATAACAGGAGACATAAATTTGAAGACAGAAGATAAATATGTTGTATTTGTTTTTTAAACTTAATTATTGATATAAAGATATTTTATCGATTTTGTGTTTGTTTACTTAGGTGTGGTTAAACTTTTGTATTTTGTTTACTTGGGTGTGGTTAAAATTTTGTTGTACCTGTATTTTTTGTATTGTTTGTTATTTATAAGGCTGAATGAAATATTTTAGTGCTAATAATAAGATGTGATCAAGGAATTTATTGAAAAAGATATATAATTTTTTTAGTTTTATTTGCAAAATGGTGTCTAACCTTGTATCTTATTTTGTAGGTGTATATTAGTATTTCTTTAATAGATAAAATTATATTATAATAATATAAATACATTCATAAGAAAAATAACTCAAATCAAATATATTTTTTTAAAATATTCCCAAAAAATATAAAAAATATTTCCAACCAAATTTTATAATTAAACAAACATACTCTTCTTTGAAATACTAAAAAATACGTTACCATATAATTTTTTCTGGAAATAACGTTCCCGGAAATAAATAAAAAATCAAGGAAACAAACTCCTCCTAACTTATATTCTTAATTCTTATTATACCATTGCAGACGTGTACGTATTCAATAATTTGACCCTAGCAGTTTTTTTTTTTCATGCTTCAGAAAAAACCTTATCAGGTTACACATATTTGAACTTGCTTTAAATTAAATGAGAAAAAATGGAAATTGATATATTGTTACTTCAGTTTCTATTTATATATGATGGAGCAATTGAGAGAATTCTCATCTTGAATTTGCAAGAGCGGAAACCAATAATGTGAAAATGAAAAAAAAAAGTTTATATTTGCAATGTTTATTTACTATAAATATTTAAATTTTTATATAGCTACTACAAAAAATGGTGTTAAAAACTTTATGGATAAATAAAATTTAAACTCTTTCTGTGTATATATAATATGTTTCTTATATATCTATATAGAAATTTTATCTATTTATTCTTTGTCACCAAAGAGAAAAAAAAATATATTGAAGGATAACATTTGCAGTCCAAGTAACGAAGCTTTTATTAATTGAACTCTAAGTTTTTATTTAATGCGTTAAAATAGTGGTATTTTCAGTTGTTTGAAACTCAACGTCTGTTTATTTCTCATTATATTGGCTCCAAGTATGAAAATGATTCAAGACCTTTTTATCTCACCAAACAGTGATATTGACTGAGCTCTATTATTTTCATCCCGTGAAAGCAAAATCAAATTATAAATATTTTACAGAAAAATATATGGCGGTGCGTTTTGTCTATGGTTGAAGCTTGAGGTTTTTATTAGTTTAGAAACAATATTTTATGGAAAAAATTACATTTTATGCATATTAGTAAAAACAGATATTTTTTCAGTTAATTAAAAATTAAACTGAATGATAATGTCAAGAATTAGCCCGAATTAAATTTTGAAGTAAGAACATTTATTATTGTAAATATTTTGTGTAAAATTAGGAGTGATCATACTTTCGAGTCTACTTAATGACTAAAACAAACCAAACTAAGTTGAAGGGGAAAATTAGGATTAATTCAAATCATCTATTTGATTTGTTGAAGAAGATTTAGGGGACAAAAGAAAGAAAAACTTTTATTTATATAGGAAATTACACTCACTAATTATTTTCCTACACACCACTCAATATAGCCTCATACTCTTACTATCTTCTTCCTTTTTCCTCTCACTTTCAAGTAAGCCTACCTAGATGGGTATTTATACCCATTCCTCCTCCTTAATGGATGGTGGAGATTTATTTGATCTAATGGCTAGAATTCTTCTTCTAGAATTCTCCATACTCTTCTTTCTAGCCTACACCATTCCCTGATATTCTAGAATACTCTATACTTTTCTACAATACT
>PYAF01002407.1:1455501-1493599 GCA_007407185.1 Glycine tomentella
CTCCTTAATGGATGGTGGAGATTTATTTGATCTAATGGCTAGAATTCTTCTTCTAGAATTCTCCATACTCTTCTTTCTAGCCTACACCATTCCCTGATATTCTAGAATACTCTATACTTTTCTACAATACTCCTACCTTTCCTAATTTCTTGAGAAAATTCTGGACATGTTTAGAAGTAGCTAGTGTATTCTTTAACATGATTCAAATTTGAAAATGACAAAGCAAAAGACATCGGTCCATTATTAGGTTTGGACATACAAATTTCGAGTAACTCACCTTAAATACCTTCACCTTTTCTATTATCATATTATTGTCAATCTTATCCGTTATTAATGGTGTCCTTACCCAGATTCACAAATCACTTAACTGTCTTTATGACTTAAGTGGTCTTTCTCATCCCTTATTATATATCTTTTTAATTATATATATATATTTCAACTAACTTTTTTATATATTTCAACTAACTTTTTTTTTATCTTCAACTCTAAATTAAATTATAATATTTAAAAAAACTGTGAATCATTAAAAATAAGTTTATATTTACAATGTAAATTGTTCATTGTAAATTCAACATATAATTTATATATTCAAACATATTTATGTATTATAAATTTTAGTTATAATATATATAGACTTAAAAATATTTATTTGTTACGAATTTTAATTGTATAAAAATAAATTTGTTATATTAAAATACTAATTTCGAGTAAGATATTTCACAAACTACGTATACTAGAAACTCGACGTTTCCTGGTGGCTGAGTGTCTCTAAAGTCTAAATATCTCTTGAACAACTAACTATCAATTTTTTTATTTACATTTGTTGGCTATAGCAGAACAATGGTACGGTCTGGACCGTAGAATGTTATAAACTTGTTAATCCATAAGCTTGTGGAAGAAAACACTAGATTTTGAAATGGTAATGTAGAGTCATTGATGGTAATAAGACCAACGTAGCATGTTTAAGTGCCACAGATGAAATGCGCAAGACACCAAAAGTGTTCGAATCTGGTTGGTCTCAGAACACATCCAAAAGCCCACCTCTTTTCTTCTTGATACACGTGAACAACTGTGCAACAGCTTACCCATAAAAGGCATGCCACGTAAGCCCGAAAATCTTAAGAGTCCAATCAAATACTGCCTCGTCACCAGATAAGGAGCATTTTTTTTTCGTATACCCAAAATTAGCTTTTGCAGGAGGTAAGGTATGGAATAATCCTGTAGGTACACATCCATGTCTGTCACGGCCATACTTAGTAAGATTTTCATTACTCAATTTACCAATTCGCCCAACATCAATCCCTTACAAGAAAACTACTTGAATTTCAGTAATCTTAATCATGAATGAAAAGTTTTAGTTTTATTATCTCAAAATACAAAAAAATAAATCATATAGATATTCGTTTTCTTCTAAAGAGACAACCAAAAGATATTGTTTAATAATTGTGCAATTTCCTTTTTAATAAAAATTCTCTTGTAACTTGTAAGTCTAACCTTAAATAAACCGATTAGTAAAAATCTAGCATATCCTGCGACCCAAATAAATGATAGCAAAATACATTTATTTATCGGTGTGAAAGGCACAACAATATGATTTAATACAAATAATAATTAAACAATGGCCGGCTCAGCGAATTAACTGCATAGTTATAGTATTTTACAAAAAGCAGTACTTTATTCCATCATTTCTCTCTTCAATTTTTATGACACCCACTTACTTTAGACCTTCTTTATTTACTATTTTTAAGAATAAATTTCTATATTATATAATATTTTAATTTCTTGAATAAAGTATTCAAAAGTGTTTGCCTTTTAAATACATTTCTGCTTTTCTTAAGTTTGTTCCCTATTTTGGCATTTCAAAACACTTATTTTTTAAGCAATTTTTAATACTTACTAAAGTTTAGACGAAAAATTACTTCTTTTTTTTTTTTTGACGGAATGAAAAATTACTTGTTGAGTCATGTTAAATTGTTTTATTTTGGTAAAAGTAAATGAAAAAGGGTGAAACAGATCCTAAAGGGGAGAGGGATATTATAGTAAAAGAACAAGGTAAAATAATTGAAGAGGTAAAAGAGAAAGAAACAAAGAAAAACTAATAAGCTTAATACAAGTGGTCCCCACGTTAAGAACAGCAGAGAAACTGAGCATTGTCTCTTCCTTCGTTCTCATCTCCAACTCCATCTCCATCTCCACTGCAAGTGTCAAGTGTGTGTGTGTGTGAGTGAGTGATTTCCCCAACCTCTCTTTGTCTCTCTCTCCTCTCCTCTAACAAGTGACACAGTCGGTGGGCTTATACCCCTCTGCCAATTTGCCTATACATACAGGGACCCCAACGGGTCTTTCCCTTTTATCTGCTTCGCCTCGTGACCCCTTTCTCTGTCTCTTCTCCTTAATTTAACACTACTCAGCTTTCATACACTTCAATCCCTTTTTATTGGCTACCTTTCCCTTCTTCGCAGTACTACTACTTCCTTATCCAACACCAATTCTCGTTTCTCTTTTCGGGTTTCGGAATCAATCAATGCTTTAGCTACCCTTTTCATAGAATTGGTAATAAAATAGCAAATCCCAGATTTTTTATTTTCCACCAAGCCTTCTATTTCTTTCTTCTCCTCTGTCTATTATATTCCCAACTCTCTTGGTTGGGTCTTGGCCTTTTCTTCATTTCCCTTTTTTTTTATATAAAAAATAAATAAATAAGGCAATAACTTTTTTTGCTTGTACTTTTTGGGTTTAGGGTTTTGCACCCCCTTCAACAAAAACACACAAGTGACAAGCCTATGTTCAACTTCAACTCCATGCCTCTCCAATTCTGAACATTCTAAATTTCCGATTATATAAATCCAAACATAAAAACAATGTCTTCTTCGTGTCTGAGTGGAGCAGGGGGAAGAACCTATGGATTCGATTTCGAATTCGTTAAATCTCCGTCTTCATCTACTTTCACATCACACACATCTTCTTCACCTTCCTCAACGATCTCCGAATCGAGCAATTCGACGCTGGCAATCTCAACGAAGAAGCCCAGAACGCCGCGGAAGCGACCCAACCAAACATACAACGAAGCCGCGGCGCTTCTCTCCACGGCGTACCCGAATTTGTTCTCCACGAAGAACCTCAAAACTCAGGGCAAAGGCAAAGGCAAATTCTCGAGACCCACATCGGAGAATTTCGATTACGAGTCTTCGGAGCTGTTATTGCCGTTCAGAGTCTTCGAGGGAACGGCGTCGTGTTTTCTTTTGGACCAAACGGACCCGAAGCCCATGGAGAGGCCCAAAGTGGTGAGCTTGCAGGAGAAGGAGAAGGATAATAATAATAAGGCGTGTGAGAGCCCCGGCGAGATAAGCTCCATCGTGAATTTCAATTCACTTGAATTGAACGATGACGGCGAAGAGAGCCTCGACGCGGAATCGATTCTCGATGAGGAAATCGAAGAAGGAATCGATAGCATCATGGGGAGCAGTATTCAAGAGGTCTCAAACGACGCCGTTAGTAACTTGCCCTGGATTTTACCTTTTGGCGGGAAATTGGAGTTCCCGATACCCCATGTTAGGGCTCTCCGCCACGTCGACGACGGTAACTGGTGGAATTTTCCGGCCGTGGATATTCTTTCAATATCGCCCAAAATTAACACCAAGCCTCCGTCGGTGGCCGCCCAGAAGAAGATGAAGAAGAAGGTTGCGGCGCCGCCGCCGCCGGTCGTCGTGGAGTTGAAGAACACGGAATTGCCCAAACCGAAACAGGGTTTGATGTTGAAATTGAATTACGACGGCGTTCGGAACGCTTGGTCTGACAGCGGAGCACCGTTCGCCGACGATAGCCCCCTCGCCGACGTGCCGGAAAATGACGTCACTGTAAGTTCCAACAACTAATTGTGAGGTTTATGTGGAAATAACAACGTGTTTAGCAATGAGCTTTATTTTACTTATAATTTGAATTAAAATGAAAATTCAACCTAACACAAAGTTTGGAGTTTCACTCCTTGGTTAGCATTTTTAATCATGTGGAGTATGGGAATCGCACTTTTTAAAACTAAAATAGTAAAGTATTTCATGCATGTCTTGCCTCATTCCCCTCTTTACTTTTTACTTTTCAAGGTATATTTAAAAAACAAAGTTCCATTGCAACATTTAATGGATATCAAATAGGGCATGTTATCCCGGAAAAGGGCAAAAGTAAAAGAAGCGTCTTTTTTAGTTTTCATTATTACATTGTTATGTCGTATAATTATTTTTATTTTTGTCTTGTATTAGGAAAATTTGTCTTGGCCGGTACATGTTATTTTGTGTCACGGTGTATTATTTAAAAGCACATAATGCCCGGGTTGTCACGATTTAATTGGGAATGAGTGGTACACGGTAGGAGGGGGTGGTGCGTGAGTAGTGGATAATTAACGGAATATATTTTATTTTATTTTTTGTGTTGTGGGAGGCAGGCGCGGCTGTCGCAAATTGATTTGTTGTGGGACAATGGAGGAGTGAGAGAAGCTAGCGTGATGCGCTACAAGGAGAAGCGACGAACGCGCCTCTTCTCGAAGAAGATCAGGTACCAGGTCAGGAAAGTCAACGCAGATCGACGGCCCAGAATGAAGGTACGAGTCAGTTCACAGTTGAGTTGAGGACACTTGAAGAAATTTGATTCTTGTCAGATAAAGAAAAAAGAAAAGAAAAAGGGAAATCTGCTTTATGATTTGGTGATGATAATTGGATAATGAGGTGCGTGCGTGGGTGTGTCACAGTTTATTATTTTTGTTATGGAGAGTGGACCCCGTTTATGGTGGTTGGTCACTTTGTCCAACTTTTGAGGATCTATCTATTTTTTCACCTTAGTTTTATACCCTGCCACTGCCAATGTTTAAAGGTTTTCCTTTTTAATTTCATCAACGCCTCCTAACTCATGTCTTGGTTGCACTTTCCATTCCTATCACAATATTCTCTTCAGATTCTTTCATCATTATATTACGCTCTATAATAATATAATATAAATAAATAAAAGTTACTATTTTGTCTATATATTCCTATGTCAAAGAATTTGGTCGGCATTATACTATAATTCTAATGTGATGTGATGATGGTTGAACAAGGTAGCATCAACTCCAGATCTAGGACGAAAAATTCATATCAAACTATAAAACGAGAAAGGGGGAGAGTGAAAATTTAAGATGGAAGCAGATCATCAAGTTTTCTTAAGAAATTAGATTGTGAATTATGGCTTCATTTATGTTTGGCACATACTTGAGGTAATAACACGTGTAACTTGTTTGTGATGTGGCAGGGACGATTTGTTAGGAGGCTCAATTCTAGCTCAAATGCACACAGATGATAGTATCTAGGAGCAGTAAAGCACATGCTTTTTGGGACTTTTCTTTTAGAATAAAAAATAAAAATAAAATTAAAAGGAAAAGAGAGTTTATCTATATTTTTGTAACCTTTACTTTTTGGTTTCTTCTTCCTTCCTTCACTAGAAGATATGGGGGAAATTGCTAGATGAGATAAGCGACGAAGTAGTCCAAGCAAAATGCCTAAGAATTTATTGCACTTGATTCTCTTCTTCGTGTTATGGCTTCAGGGAGATTCTCCGTTGCATATTTAGTCTCCATGTGGTCTGTGTACATTCTCGTGCAAATTAAGATATATACCGTTGGAATCAGTAATACTACCACCACAAAAAATTATCAATAACTCATGCATTATTTCCTCCATTCCACTTTAATTAGGAACCTAAAGTCTTTGTGTTGATAAGTTCTAAGTTGAAGGAAAGGGAGAGCGATGGCTCTAATGTCCGTTATCAGAAAGACAAAAAGCTAACCCACAACAAAATTAACGGTGATGTTGTGTTTTGTAATTGATACGACTTTACAAATTTCTTAATGTGACGCTGATGATTTGACACAAAGCCAACAAAAGTAAAAGGAAATCAACTTGACCGTTGAGTTGGCCTTCTATCGAGAGACATGAGTTTACAATTCAAATACGTTTTTTATTTAAAAAAAAAAAAAATCATCACAGTCAAACTCTGAGTGTTAACCTTGTCAATCTAGGAACTAGTTTATTTCAATATGTGATAATTAAGTATTCTATAATAGAATCATATCCACTTCAAATTTTACCTTAATGTTTCATATCATGTCATATGTTTTTTTCTTTTTTTCTGAAATATCATGTCATATGCTACAATGCTACATTATTTTATGCTTGAGACAATATATATATATATATATATATATATATATATATATATATACATATATATATATATATATATATATACATGTATTTAATCCAATTATGGGCCCAAAAAGTTACATCTATTATACCCCAAGCCTATTTTAAAGTGATCCTTATCGTAATACCGGCTATTGTTTCCTGCACCTCCCAAGTTGCTTCCAACACCTCCTTTATGACTTCTGGAATGGTCAATCCGGAATCTAAAATTACATTATGGAATGCACCCCTTTTTTGACTTCCGGAATGACAGATCCGGATGGTAAAAGCATTCCGGAAAGGGTTCAGGAAGCAACTTAGAGGTGCAGGAAGTAACAGCCCGTAATACCCTACTCGAAGGTTTTTCAATAGTTCTCTTTTCTGGTGATGTACGGGATTTAAAACAAGACTACAAAGCCCAAAACTTATATACTTTTATGTCTATTTCTATATTGGCTGAATTGATACAGTTCAAAAGTACTTCAAATAAGATAGATTTTGATGAAGAAAAAAAAGCCAAACTTGTATAATTTTTCTTTTATGTACAATAGCATATTAATGTTAAAACTTCTGCTTTCATACAAACTATCTAAAGCTCCCACTAGGCCCCTTAGTAAGTTATGTATCAGTCTAATTACAATGTGATAACACATCATTAGATTAAATATTTATTTACTTATTTAGTCTTAGGTGTTGAGCTAATGCCAAAAGTCGTAAATGTTAGTGATAAATGATAAGTTTTTCTTTTCTATCAATATAGAACATGTTATGAACTGGGTTGTAAACCCAATCCACCATTTAAATTTCTTGGCCGTAATGTTTTAGCCTGTAAATCATAATTGTTGATTATGTCTTGCTATGGATCCTTATCGAGTAATTTTTTCTTCTTGAAACATCAAAACATGATTCTATTGTAAAAGAGAATTATGTTTCCATCATTTATTAAAGGGGGCGAAAACAAAAACAACAAATACATGAGTTTTTCGTACAATTGTAAAACACAATCAAGTTTTTTGTTATTTTTTGAAGGGATAAAAAAACAAACAATAGGAGTACAATTTTGTTGTATAATGTATAATAAAGTTCTGAAGAGGGTGAAAAAAAACCAATGGAGTATAGATATACACTCCTGGTGAAATACTTGATTTTGTTGTGAGTAAAACAAAGTTGATAAAAGTAATTCACCACCCAATTGTATTTGCGTTCACACAAACAACATTAGTAGAAGTATATTGCTTAAAAAAGAAGTCCATTTATTGGAGGTTGAACTAGGAAGGGGAAGAAGAGATGCAATGATAATATATTGCGATTTAAATTAATTAGTAAAGGGTGTGGTGTGTGTATGCATAAAAAAATGTTATAATTGGTGTGAAGGCCAAGCCCAGTGGGAAGCTCTGGATATCTGAACATGCATGTTTTTATTGTTATAATTTTGTATATAGATATTAATTATATTTTGCACTAATTAAGGAAATATAATTGACAGGCCACTTCTAGGAGGCAAGCTTTATGTGAGGGAAATAAACAACAGTATAGCACTCTAAATAATGGGTATGTTAGAATCGTGTCCCATTGATTTGAAGCCTTTGTTAATGGCAGATGTGCAGTAGGCACATGTTTCCTTAGGTTCTAGTTGATCTGTTTCCTTTATTTTCATATGCATAAAGAAAGAGCACTCTAAATAAAATCAGGAATGGATCCAGGATTTAACGACCGGATCTAAATATGAAAATTATAATTCATCTTCAAAATATATTAACTAGTATTAAAATTTATACTATGTATTCATAATTATGTGTTTTTAAAATTCATCTAAGAACATATAATAGAAAATATATTTACATAGAAATAAATTAAACATTTTTTAAAGATCCAAATTTATAAATAACAATCACCAATTTCACGTATCACCAAGAACTCTAATGAATTTATAGTAAAAATTGTAATCATTGTTAAGCTTTTTTTAAACGAAAAATCTTATTATGTTTGACAAATCTACTAAATTAGAATAAATTATTTTATTCACTAAAATATTCTTTACAAATATAGTAGCCAACAACATTGGAGAACAATTTACTTTCATATGATTGAATAGAAGAAGAAAAATATTATGTCATGACAAAGGTTACAACAACTTTATGATAAATCTTTGATGCAACTTGATATATATGAATTCTTCCACTCGAGTAGGAAAAGCATGTTGAAACCTCTCAAACATCAATAAGAAAAATAAAGACAGACGAAAAAAAAAACAAATAGAATATTTTTTAGAAATTAACTTATCAATTCCAATCCTTATATAGTATTAATAAGTTTGACTCATTGAAAAAGGTTAATAAATAATCTTTAATTCTCAAATTATTTATAACTTTTATATGATACTCAAATATTTTATCTAAAATAAGAAAAAAAATACGACTATCTCTAACAAATACTTTGAAAGAATAGAATATTTTATTAAAAAAATAGTATACAAGGTATGCCTTTGCATCGTTGAACATTGTCTGAACTTTTTGCTCACTTACTACAACATATGGATCTAGAAGTTCAGGTCCCTAACAATTCAATAAAAAGAATTTAAATCATTTAAGAATGGTTTATTATAAACAGAGAACATTGTACAAAACCAAAACTAATGAAAAAAAGGATGGAATATTTAGACAAACCTTAATATGATTGGCAACAGCTTTGGCAATCAGTGTTTTTCCACAACCTGGAGGTCCATAAAGCAAAAATCCTGTCGTAAGATCCACCCCAAGTCCCTGAAATGAACAATCCCAATAATATTGATTAGTGATCAACCTGTGATATACAACTCGCCAAAATAATTCATTAAAAAGCGAAGACAAAAATCAATATTACAATTTTTAAAGTACGGAAATAAAATATAGTAGGAGAATTGGAGAATGCACACCAAGTTATTTATTAGATATTTTGTAAATAGTATAGAATTATATAGATAAGGTGTTGAATTGTGTAATTTAAATTTCAAATTATTATTAGGATTTGTTAGGTTGTTACGACTTTTTATTATTAAATTTAAATAGGAATTAAGATTAGATCAATTTGTTATTATTTTGTATTATTAGCATTTTGTTGAATTTTTCTTTTATATATAAGAATCTCATGTTGAGGGAAAATATACGAAAGAGAACGAAGAAATGAATGAAACGAATGAAAAATTATTATTCCGATTTATGCGTATCTATTTTTTAACATGGTATCAGAGTTATGGTTCTCTCAATGAATAAGAGTCATGGTATCCTCCATGAAAAAATTTCATAAGAGTTTTTCTTCTTCATATTCTCAAACTTTCATCTCTTTTTTTCTTCCCGTATCAATACTTATATTTCACTTTTATTTCCTGGATTGAATTATTGTCCGTATCTTAATTTCTTCCCCAAAACAACACAAATGGCATAACATAAATCCATTTTGAATCCTTCTCGTACCTCAATATTGAAGCATCCATGCACGTATTCCATTTGAAGGTCATTGATGTGAAGCTCGTTGCATTGTTCTGAATCATTCACAGACCATCCCTGAAGTCTATTGACATAAACATGTTATTGTTCCGAATCTCTTTCTATATCTCAATTAACGGAAAAATGAATGAAACGAATGAGGAATTATTATTACGATTAATGCATATCTAATTTTTATCATAAGGAAGCTGATCCGGTGTTATCAATTGTGGATCGTGGAAAATGGCAGAAAGCCAATAATCCACTATATCATATAGTGGATAGCATCGCGGGCAAATAGCGAAAGTTGCTTAGCGGTTGAAATATATATATATATATATATATATATATATATATATATATATATATAATTATTAAGTTGTATGCAAATAAAAATAAAATGCATAAAAATTGGCACAATATTAACTCAAAAGTTCAAGTGGCATGAGACTTGCCAGAGGCGACAAGAGGATGCAGCGTGCATTCTGCAACCACAGCACCCATAGCTGATGTAATAGCAGATAGAGTCGTTATTGCAGACCTACCTTGCAAGTTGTAATATTGCTATAACGCCGCTATAGCAGCTATTTAACAACACTGAGCTAATCCAATGGTAAGAAGGTTGCTCTATATACTCTGGAACATGACAGAAACAAACTAATTGATGTAAACGGATACCGAGGTTCTTCCCTCAAATTTTGACAACTATATTGATGCCAAAATGAATTGAGTTAAGAAAGCAATAGAAATAAAATTGGATATGATACATTTTGCAATCATGTTGGTTGTACCGCTGTACCGGCAACAAAAATATGTGGTAAAAACTGAGTTAGTAATGGTGTGACCCTAATGTGGTCCACTTATTTTGTTCACTAATGATAATTGATTGCATAATGGAGGTATGGGAGATAATGGGCTGCTGTTTAGTGGGGCTTAAAGGATAACGCACCTCACCTAATCTCTCCATTATCATCTGCAATGATAAACCTCATCTTCACCTACCTGTCTGCCATCATGAATGAGCCTATCTTCAGTGCACACTTGAACGACCTCTTGATGGAAGAGTCTATAAAAGGGTGCAGCTTCAGCTTCTTGAGTCACTGAGCTCATTCTACATACGGGGCTATACACCATCTAGGCTGTAGAAGAAGAGTTTGGAAGGCTTAACAGAAGAACCACGCATTAGAGGTTGCAGTCTTCATTCATAGCTACAACAACCATTCAACAACCATTCAGAGCACATTCAAGAAAGCAATGGCGGGAGGTATTTATGATCTTAATATTTCCGCATTAGATCTAATTGTTGTTATTGTATAAAAGCATGATTAGATCATCAAGATATATTTATAGAACTTACAAAATAAATATAACTATACTAGATCCTACATCAATCCTTTCCCCAAGTCACATCTCTACAGTTACATATAACCAAGTGAACAAAATAGTCATAGACATGTGAGAAATAATTTCTGTGGGATCCATGGCAGTTAGTTCCTCCCTCATCACACCTCATTCTCCCTCAAAAACCTATACATATTGCTGCTGCCAATACCCTAACTGCCATGGATCCCATGAAATTTCTCTCTCACATATATCTATCAATTCACTTGCCTATAGACTGCCCTCATGTTTCCTTTTCTAAAATCCAAGCCATCCATCACCCTTTTGTTACAGATACATCCTGCTATTTATTTCATCTCACTAATTAATCACAAAAAACAGCTCAACTAAACGAGGAGGCTATACAATGGAAAGGATCCATCACAAAGATATAAAGGCCAACTAAAGTGAATGATATTTTATTTTTTCTAAGCGGCTTGATGCATGAGCCAACTTTGATTTAACAGAAATTGCAATATAAAGAAGGTGCAGTATTTAAAAATGACCTCATAATTCTCAGGGATATTTTATAGGCCTTATGATATAGTTATCAAACTCGTGTCTTAAGAGATCAAGCCCACCAATATCTTCCCATTTTACGTTAGGAAGGGGAGCGAACCCTTCTCTTCTTGCTGAAGGTTCACCCTTTGGACTGCTTCCTGCAAATGTTTCATGGAAAATCTAAGACTACAAATACAAGAATTGCAACAATTTTATTTTTCATTTTATAGAGAAAGAAATTTTACTAGAGGGAAGAAAAAGTGGAGGTAAGACCCGTGGCCTGCTTATATACGATATTTTACACACACACACACACACACACACATATATATATATATGATATTTTTCATATCTTTGCAACACATAAACTTACAAAAATAACCACTACCATATATATATATATATATATATATATATATATATATATTCCAGTCTAACAGAAGTCAGGAAATCTGATGCATGTGAATTTCATGTATATGATCACTATTAAGCTTGTTAGAAGCTGCATATTGTCCATAAAGGAGTGCCATTTATAACTATTTGACAATTGGCATAACAAAGCAAGCATTTCACTTTCATACACTATTGATTCTATCATTGAGGTTTATGTTTTATTTCATAGCATTGACTTTCTGTACATCAATCTCTGAAGTTAGGTTTGAATATCTGAACCCCATTAATGGTTGTTTTATTATAATTTGCTTCCTAGTTCCTACCAAAGATGCAGTTCATACACACCTCTAACTCTGGACATTCATCACCAAGCTACATTATGACTTATGATGTTAGTAAATGGAATCTTTAGAAGAGGCAGCAATTGACAGTGAAGATCTGAAAGGATTACCCCACATCCTAGAAGAAATGACACCAAGTTCAACATTAGTATTGTTGAAAAATTCCTGTCCTAAACATAGGATAGTAAATATTGGTATTAACAAATAACAAATGTGACGGGGTAGTTTACAATATAGGTCTAGTAATAATATTAATGAAACAAATCTAGAGCACCTCGAAATCAGGCATTTTGATGGCAGCCTTGTCCACTTCTTCTGGCAAGAAAGGTTCCCTAAAGCAGTCCTCCGGAGGCTCTCCCATGGGATGCCTTTCATATATTATTCTCCTCATCGCCAATTTACCAGCATGCTCGATCAAACTTTACAAATTAGAGCCAGTAAACGCTTTTGCAGATTTAGCTATCTTACGTAGATCAATCGGACACTGATCATGAAGTTTAACACATCAAGTGATCACGAAAAGGATTTCCTCCCTGGAAGATTTGATTGTGAGATTTTAATTGGCAGGCCCTATGAATCTTCTTGATGAAATTACAAGGATATAGTTGTCATTATCTTGCTGATCCATGCATGCCAATAACTGTGTAACGATTCATATCTCCATCTCGTGTGATAGATTCTCTCTTTTCCGAAACAATTGCATCAATCTCATCAATGAATATGATCGATGGAGCAGTCCTGTATGCTTTAGAGAAAAAGTCTCTAATATTTTCTTCAGTTTCACCTGAAGGAAATAGTAATGACTCATTGATAATAACCAACCAAACCATGTACAAGCATTCCGAAACTAGGCTAGAAAAAAAAAAAAGAAGATAACTTCTCAATCTGTTTTTCTAAACTGTTTTTATTTTAAAAATATATATTTTCTATCTTATTAATTTTTAAAAAAATACATTTATCTTAAAAAATGATTTTTTAGAAAAAAATTAAATAAACCAACCCTAATCTTAAAAGATATGATAAATATTTTTGTCTTTTTCCCATGGGAAAGGTGGATGATAGGTCTCCAGGAAAGAAAATATAATCGTTGGATACACTGATATTTTAATCTAATGGTTATAATTAAATTTTTCTTTTTCCCCTGTCCTTTCCTAAGTTGCCCCTCGCAACGCAATTCACGAATCAGAACCTTGCCTCGGAGAGGTCGCGAAGGCACTGATTGAGGGAAGAATCTTTGCAACGTTCGCATCACTGTCGCTATCGCCGTTGCCGTCACACGCTTGAGTCTCGTCGCCGGGAGGCTTCGCGTCACCGTCACCGCTTTCGTTAAAATAAAAAATAGAGAGAGAGACGCCGCCGCCGGAGTTGCGAGAACATCAACCGACAAAATGCACGCATGAGAACATCAACTATCAAATCTTTTCCTCTTTGTCACATTTGCTGTTCTCAAGATGACCTCACCCGAAACCCTTACATTCATGGAGCTCGCCATACAACAGGTAATGCTCTCAAAACATGTTTTTTTTCCCTTACATACAGCATGTACTCACTACTCACTCGACGTTCAAATCTTCATTCTTACCCTATTGCTCTACTTTATGTTACAGGCAAAGTTAGCTTTGGATCTTCTTGAGGTGCCTGTTGGGTAAGTTTCGTTCACAATTTCGTACTATTTATTGGAACACTTCATTGGAGCATTATTGCTGCTATGCTTTACTCTCTTTATGCCACCTATAGTGTTTGTTGTCAGATGTGTAATTGTTGAGGATGGCAAGGTTATAGCCTCTGGCAGGAATCGAACTACCGAGACACGAAATGTAATTTCATCAATCACCTCTTTTCTGTTTTATATTTAGCTGTTCCTTTAATAACCTATTTGTTGTTTGTAACTATGGGTTACTTTTGAATGCTATGCTCGTATACTGAAACCTTCTTTTATTAAATTTGGCTTCTGTAAGTTTATTTTTCTTGGATAGAATTTCCGTTATTATCATTCAATACTTTTTTACAGGCCACAAGGCATGCAGAAATGGAAGCTATAGATGTGCTTGTCGGGCAGTGGCAGAAACATGGACTTTCAATGTCTGAAGTTGCTGAAAAATTCTCAAACTGCAGCCTTTATGTTACCTGTGAACCATGCATAATGTGTGCATCTGCTTTATCAATTTTAGGTATGCTCCTTCAAGTCTTCAGTTGATCGATGTATAACACTTGCATTCTTTATACTGTCCTTTCTAATTCATTTGTTTGGGTATTATTTCAGGTATAAAGGAAGTATTTTATGGCTGTTCAAATGATAAATTTGGAGGCTGTGGATCGATACTGTCATTGCATTTAAGTAACACCACACCACTCAATAAGTATGTCTCTTAACTCTGCACCATCTTTGCAAGCCTTGTCTTGATCTTTTATTATTATTATTTTGTTGGGTGCAAGTTATTTACTACTATTATTTTTACTTTGTCAGTTAAATATTGTTACATCTTGTAATCTTTTGAATGGATGTTTTATTGTTGTCCTTTCTTATGTCTGTTCGCTACATTCACTAATGTATGTAAATAATTAATTCTTATTAATAGTGAAGTTCCACCCGGAAAGTGTTTCAAATGTACTGGAGGTATAATGGCATCAGAAGCTGTTCTTCTCTTTCGAACATTCTATGAGCAAGGAAATCCCAATGGTAAGTTATTTTTATCTGTTCTAACTTGCACATAACCTTCTAAAGCTTTCAGATATTGTTGATATGTGATCCATATTAGTCCATAGTAATAGTACTTATGCTATTTTAATTTCTTGTCAGCTCCAAAGCCACACAGGCCTCTAGCACGTCAGGCATGAAGTTTAATTTGTATATCACTAGGTTGGTGGCATGTAGTTCAATTTCAATATATATATATATATATATATATCACTAGGTTGCTTCTCATTATTTGTGTACAAGGTTTTTAATTACTTGTGGCTGAAAGTTGTTTGTCGCTAATCCTGTGGTTTGAATTTGTTTTCTGTCTTCTAATATTTGCTGACAGTTACTGATATGGTTATCCGTCATGGCCTGAGGATGTGTTACCGTAGCATGTTGGGCGGGTTGAAGCTGTTATTGAATGTTATACAGGGCTTTTTGATTCGAAAAATCAACTTCATGTATTGATTATTCATGTATGATTTGAAAGATGAATCAGATGTTGCCGTTTGAAATGAATCTTATTGGATTAAGTTCATGCTAATTGCCAAACGGAATTTAAGCTTTTCAATTTTGTTAAATATTTGTTTTCTGAAGGTGCAGTGAGTTTCCATTTTATTGTATACGCAGTACGTAATTCATAGTTATGATGATATGGTCTATTCGGGGATTGGCACGTTCAGCCTATAATATTAATGTATCTTATTCTTGTCATCATTCTTAAAATCTTTAGGTAGTGTGTTATATAAAATACGAACAAATTTTAGACGATCAAGATCATTTTTTTAACATAATGATGGTAGATTTATTTGCAGACTTTTGAAGGTAATATCAATAATTCAATATCTACAGGATCTACCTAAAATTTTACAGTTCTATACATAACTCATGTTCTTTGGTGACATCGCCCATACAACTAGTCAGTGTCGATTATTGCTTTTTTTGTCTGAGATTCTCGGAAAACAACCAAAGTTCCAAGATGTATTCTGAAATGCATTCAAAGGTTAAGCTACATGGATGTACTTAGTATTTTAATCAGACATTAATTTAATCTTTCAATTACTTACAGGTTCGGTAGTGGGTTTCCTTTCTGTGAAAAATTGGAAACAATATAACTTTTACTTCATTCACACTGCAGAAACAAAAGCAATTTACATATTACACATGTTACCCATGACGCACTGCTACCATAAATACACTAACCATCTGTTTGATTTGAAGCTGAGCACAAGCAGTGGCAAGTGAAACATTTTTCTTGTTATCTTCTTCATGTTACATCGCTTATGAACTCCCACGAAAGGGTACAAGTTTTGTTAGTAAAAAACAAGTTCCATACGATTTTATAATTAATTATGTTTGCAATGTGTGGATGAAGGGCTTTGACTAAGTCAACGTGCAATGTCTTGTTTCTATGGAATAACAACACCGCGCAGAAGTATCATTCATATTAAAGGTAGCTTTGAGCAAGTCAATATTATTAATATTTAATAGTACCAAAGTGAAATGAGACAGGTATAATATCATTAACTTCAAAACAGTGCCTTTCTTTGAATAATACAAGGTGAGACAGGAACTAACTACAAATCACGTATTCCCCTACTTTGCATTTTTTTCAATAAAAGTTATCATTCAACCTTTTCCCGTAACACTGCTGTGGGTACATATACAATGGATGGTTCACTAGAATGGGGTTCATTTGAACCCTTAACTCTGGAATTTTGAATTGCAGTTAATTTTTGCTTCATACTATCTACCTTAGTCTTCAATTTGCTTAGTCTTTCAAATTCCAACTCTGCCGCCTGAGAGTCTTCTTCAAATGGAAAACTTATCAACCTCTTCTTTCTTTTGTTTAACAGTTTCTTCAAGCTCACATCATCACTGATCTCCATAAAGTCCTGAAGGGGAAAGAAAAGTGAAAACTTGTTAACTGGGTCCTTCTCAATCCAAAAGAATTACAAGTGCAGAAAATTATAAATGAAAAATGTTAACAAACATGGGCCCTCCTTTCTTGAAGTGACTGAGAAAAAAAATGCACTTTTTGAAACTCTTATTTGCCTTGTTTACTACTACTTCTCAAGCATGCAATGCTTATAGAACAGGACACTATTAGAAAAGCACCATTTTGCCATTTTCTCCTGGAGGTGGAGGAATTTCTGGTTGTCTTTTCTTGTTAGATGACTTTGTTTTCTTTCTTCCACTGACATTTTTAACATCCTTCTGGGAATGTGTCGTAGTAATTTTTGAGGTCTTTGATTTCAAAAGATCGACAATCTCCTGATTTTGTAATCTGGAGTTCTTTGTAGAAGTGATACTCTGAAGCTGATCTGCTACTCCTTCTGCTTGATGCTGAACAAAATCTGCTCAAATTAGAGTTCATTGCAAATTCCAAGGACTAGACTATTTCTAACTGTGTGACACAAAAAGGAATTATCTTCCAAAAGTATGTATAATTTACAAGGCATAAAGATAAGAATTTTTATCGTATAACTTACAAGCATCTATCTGTTTTTAATTATCAGGCAATGCATATTAAATGATGTTAGTTATTGCAATCTAAACTTACCACAGCTCTTTTAAGTCAAAGCCTGACATTGATCAAGATCAATTTTACAAGCAGAGAAAGTAAAGTTTAAACACTTTTTAAAACTAGATGATGTATAGAAGGGATGGCAGTTATGCAAAGAGCTACACATGGGATAATTTATGGTAAAAATAGAGGAAGACAAAATAAACTTGCATAAATTGGACAATGAGAGATCAAAATATGGCATCAAACCTTTCTGTTTTTAAGTGCTAAGTAACGTGCATTTTTGAACCATTTGCTGACCTGCATTTTCTAGCACAAGTTAGTAACCGAAAGTCTGAACAAGTAAAGAGTTTTGAGACATGCAAAAAGATCAAGACAAAAGTAATTGGAATAACTATGGGGACCAAGGTAGCGTGCATGAAAAGCAAATACAACTTCATAAGCAAATTCAAATGAAGATAGACAAAAGTCATCACCTTCTCAGTGTCAAGTCCCAGCTCTTTTGAAAGACCCTCCCTTATAGATCTTGGAGGAAGTTCGTTCTCAGCAAACACTTGGCGAAGCTTCTGACTCATTTAATAAGAAGATAGAAGGGAGATAAATTAAAGCACGTACAACTCCTTTATAAATAAAATGACCAAGTGTTTCTGGTAGTACCTCAACTGCATCATGTGGAATCCTAAAACAATGCCTTTTGATCTTTATGCTTGAAGAATCTTTTCTTGTCATGTTGTTGTGCTCATTATTGGGGTGCATATTCTCACTTTCATGCAAAGTCATAAGAGAATCAACAGCATCAGACTCCTTTTCTCTTCGCTTTCTTTTGCCAGGACCCCAGTCTTCATCTTCACTCAATTGTTCATATGCAGGAGCATCCTTACCAAACATTTCCTGGAAAGATGAACTCAGATGAAACTTCTTTTGCATGATCAAAACTATTCTCAAATTAGGACAGCAAAAAAAAAATCATATTTTTTAGTAGTATTTCCATGCATAATGATTATCTGTCTACATCACATCCAAGGGTAAGTGATACATCTATTTGGCAATACAGGTTTTAAATCAATACACTAAAGCCTACAAAGGAGACAAATATTTAGCAACCCAATTCATAAAAGTAGATATTAAGATTATATTTTCAGTGAGAAAGAGCAACAGTGTGTGTCTGTAAAAAGACTGGTAAAATGATAGCCTTAAAGTTTAAGATAATCAACATTGGGTCAGTAACTTAACTTCCATACCACCACGGAAGTTGTAGTTTTAAAATTCAGGACTTTAATTTGCTTTTATGAAAGACAACTTTATATACTTACATCATAAAGTTTCTTGTAGTCAACGGCTTTTCGCTGCCTACAGCCACAGGCTTTGTCCTCAGACTCATCAGAATCTATGCTGCAATTGACAGAAAAATATTCACGACTGACACCATCTACTGGAGAACATTCACCATCAGAAGAACACAGACTGGTTGAACTGCTTAAATCCTCAGATGCACTATCATTAGCTCCTTCTGTGTTGATATTGTGGCTGTCTTCTTTCCTCTCTGGATCATAATCATCATCTTCAGAATCATCAGATGGCCATTTTTCTTCAGGATTCAGTAATGCAGTCTCACCATCAGGTATAGCAGCCTCTTCTTTGAATACATCCTTAAATTATGATAGAAAGGAATTAATTGAACCAATAGGAATACATGGATTTGGATTCTTTAAAGTGAGGAGTACAATTTAGAGAACAAAGTCTAACGAATAATAGTTGAAGAGAAAATTGAGAGAGTACATTCTCATACACACACACACACACATGTGCCCTCATATTTTATAAAATTCTAATATGGTGATATATATGGATAAAAACCTTCCAAGTACTGTGCAAGGAGAAGTGAGTTCCAAGATGAGCATTCATTGCCTCCAGTATTTCCATTTTACATTCACAAAATTTACAAAACCAGGCCTGCTCTCCCGGAGGAACTGCAATTTTATTAATGAAGTCAATGCACAGGAAGTTGCATCTTAACATAAACCTTGAAAAGCATCTTAGGGAACTCACTATTTTCAGTGTCCAACGGAGGATCTAGACATTTTTGGTGAAAAGCACGCTTGCATGTACCATTGCATAGTATAATATCATTATCTGGAAGCTCTTCACGCACTGTGCACTTTACACAGAATATCTAAATGTAGAAAAATATAGAAAAGTGAATATACAGTTTTTAATATGTTGAGCCTTGTCACTCCATACAACTTCAGAAAATGAATCCCTAACAAAATAAGATAAGGTGTGAA
Source organism: Glycine tomentella (assembly GCA_007407185.1). Lineage (NCBI taxonomy): Eukaryota > Viridiplantae > Streptophyta > Magnoliopsida > Fabales > Fabaceae > Glycine > Glycine tomentella. The sequence goes on from PYAF01002407.1 coordinate 1,475,279, forward strand.
GCATGCTCACAAGTATTAAAATGGAAAGAGTACAGAAAACATTTAAATGCAATGAAGTATTCAAAGTGTTGATACTCTCTCACATGTTCATGGTAAACAGATCCATCTGGAGCAATGGCAGAATCTTCAATGCTACTCAGTGAACCAAGAGAATCCAACTGGTGAATGACATCACGAATACCAAGTCTACATTTTAAAATCTGCTTCCTTGCTCTTTGTAGCTCCTTTTCTGGCCTAATCTTTTCTCGACTGTGAAAGGAATTTCCATCAATGCAAAAAAAGAATAATGATGAGACATGGTGCTATTTGTCAAGGGCTAGTGTTGGGTTAAAAGAGCTAATAATTGTTTTGAGATAAGAGCACACTGCATTGCCGCAAGCTGTTTTCATGAAAAATGTTTGGAGAAAGAAAACCCTCCTTGTTTATAATCAACCATATAGATATCCATACCAAGTTTTTCATGGAAAACATAAATTCAACTTAAATGAGTACATAAAAATTCCTGATATCGCCAAATTCAATTTAAGTAATACTAAATAAACCATCCATTTATATACTTATAGTTCCTTTAAATGATATAGTCCCTTAAATTTTTCATGTGATAAATTTCAAGTGACATAGAGCATGCCTTTCTTATAATAACAATAGCAAAAATCAATTAAAAGTTATCCCATACCTCTGACCTTTCCAACCTTCTCCAGAGTAAGCATCAATAAGGTTCTGCTCTAGCTTCATTTTAATTAAAAGATACCTCGTTCTCCTCTGCAGGCGTGAAGGATCATCAAGATCCACATTATTCCTTTGCCTTTTCTTCTTTCTTTTCCTCTTCAATTTTTGAAGCTTTACCGCCCCATCAGCATCTCCCCCCTCTTTTCTTGAGCTAAGAGAAGCTTTTTTGCCTTGTAACTTTGAGGATGGCTTCTGTGAAGATTTTTTGTTCTTCATAGGCAATTTTTTTCCAATAACCAATTTCTTATCTAAAGAATCCTTACGCAGCCCTTTGACCTTGAGAGAAGAGATAACTCTCTTCCTTGATATATCAGTGCCAGCATTTTTTGTGTGAGATTTTGATCCCACTTTCACTTTTTCCTTCTTCCCTTGGCCCTTCTTACGCACCTTCAAAGGACTGGCTTTTTTAGATCCTTTGTTGTTTAACTTCTTCTCACTATCCCGCATACTGATATATAATGTACCAATCCTGAAACTTAAGCACAAAATGGGATCAAGTTACATTCAAGTTAATCCTATAGTGATAGTCTAGATTGAACCATTCCAACACAAACACAAATTCTGTATAAAAAGTACAACGATTGGACAGAAATTGCACTTAGCAATGCAGATTAATGTTGCTTCTATCCATTGTTCAAATATAATTACTCAATAACCTTTATCATATTAAGAGAAGAAAAATGCTGACCCGTAAAAAAAATGAGCACCACAATTGATCAAATACTTGAAATCAAGGCAGGATGAAACAGTGCCAAACATTATACGAATTGGCAAAGAGTGGAGCATTCATTACATGGATAGTACTCGTAGAAGAAATAACATTGAATCATGAATCACTTGACGAATTGAGCAAAAAAGAAAAAGTCAGGGTATGATGCTTAAGACCCTGATCATTTAATCGCAAATAAGTTGTAACCAGTTATTCAAATCGAGAAAAAAAAAAAAAAAACAAGAACTGGTGATCAGAAGAAGAAGAAGAACACACACCAAACACCCCAAGTTGTAAAGAAAAAAAAAAGGCCATGACACGATGAGGCGAAAGACCTTGACTTTGAATCCAAATGTCAAACCCCACAAGAGTTTAAGGCCAATAAAACAAAACCAACCTGTAACCGAAGAGGAATAAGGTGAAAGATCAGAACTTTCTAAGACCCTGAAGCTGTGCGAACAGGTTGAAAGTGCATGAGTTGGAAGGATTAAATAATAGGTGTAGTTTGATTGAGATATTGGTTTGAAATTGAAATTGGGTCTCAGATTCCCAATGTTGATTGATGGAACCAGTCGCCGCCAATTGCTACCCCAAGCGCCACCAACGGTTTGCTAAGCTTCTTGTTATGTTGCCATTCCCATTCTATGAATCTCTCTCTCTCTCTCTCTTTTTTTCTTTCTCTCTTTGTGTGTGGTTTTATCGTACAAGTAATTGTGGTGGCAGAAACTGAAACGAAAAACAAAAACAAAAACAAAACATTGGTTTGCTCTTTGGGAAAATCAGATTCTTTGGTGAATCAATCATAGGCACTGTTGTCAATTCTGTGTAGCCTGTGTGCGTGTCTCAACTCGTCAATGTAACATAGGAAGCAAATATGCTCAGTTTATATACAAGAGAAAAAAAAAAAAAAAAAGAAGAAAGAATCTTTATGTGATCTCCGAATAGATTTAGCTTAGCAGAAATTACTGATTTAAATTACTATCACTGTCAGGCTATGGTTGCTACAATTTGGTAAATGGTAATGTTGCAAAAATTAAAACAGGAATAGGTAGTACTAACAATTTTGGTTTTATTTTTGTTCTTCTGAATAATAATGTTTTTATTTCAGTTATCTCTCCTGTTTTTATGCTTTAAAAGGTGTTGTTGTTGTCCAACTTATTATTATTTGAAGTTAATCTCATTCAAGATAAAGCGATTACCAATGCAGATGTTTGTAACGAAATCATCTTTTATGCGTGTAGTCAAGAATCAAACTTTTAATTAGTTAATATATTTAAATTTATTCGTGACAAACTCTTTTAATATTATATTCATTTTTGAACACTTTATTTTATTTATGTGCATAGTAATCATTGAAAGTTTACTAAAACATATCTTTAAAAGTCACTTTAGCATATCATAAATTGACGTATTTAGAATTGTGATAAGGAGTGTTTAATTTTGTTTTATTCTAAAAAAAACTAACCTAAGCATGTATCAAACTTTATATAAACTTGGGTATAGGTATAATTATATTTTTTTTCAATAGATTTTGTAAGAGATTAAAGAGCAACAATAATATAACGATGTTGGCTAATCAATATGTTGTTTTATTTAGATGAACATTATGATGATGATTCCTTCTTCAATATCTAAAAAACAAAGTATATTAGAGGTTTAAAAATAGGAAACACGATCAAACTGTGATACATATTACACGGATAGTCGTATGTGTACCAGTATTTGGTATATGTATGATATACGGATGTCATCAATTTTAAAATAGCTGTGCTTTCACACCAATTTTAAAAGTATCTATATCAAATCAAATTATATTAGACCTTGTTTCGTTTGGGAAAAAAATATTGTTAATTATAGAACATATTAAGAGGGTAGAATGATTGTTTCCAGATGGGATAATACTTCAATCCCATGAAGATTAGATAGGTACATCATCTTCAGCATGAAGTAACAGTTGCTGTGATTCTAAACTGAATGAAATCATGTTTGAAACTTGAAACGTGGAACACGTCCATAATGTGACTGTGAATAGCAGCTTAACACTTGGAAATGATTTATCGGATGAAACTGAATCCTTTTGCCCCACTACCCAAATAATCTTAACTTTTGTAAGTTGAAAAAAGAAAAGAAGAAGAAAAAAGGCATATGGAAAATTTGTTTTAATCAATCGGGCTTTAAGAATAGCAGTATATACCACCTGGCAAAATTTTGCTTAATAGTACTTTGGCTGCAAGAAATAAGGACCACAATGACATCAAAATATTGAAAGTTTTCTATGTAAATGAAGTATAAATATCAGAAGTACAAGAAATAATGAAAAGAAAACGATTTTTTTTCATTGACTTGTTTCAAAATCTCAAGATGCAGCTGCTGACGTGGTTTGTTTCAATTTCATGTATGTAGGAGATGATCATGATTCCGGAACAGACATGGCAGAGGTGTTTGGATGTACTAGGCATGATTATTGAAATGAAATCCAATCAATAAGGATAACACAGGAGCTTATATATTCTTTTTTTCCAATCTGAGCTTATTCATGTCACGTGGGCATTTGATTTAATATAATTGATTAATTAAAATATATATGTTTATTGGGTAAACTTATTTAACAGTTGATGAACATAAATTAAATTAAAACTCATATTAACAACTATTTTCCATTAATTAATACTGTACAAAATAATATATATACCAACAGAAATTAGAATAATTCTACATCATTTTATAACATCTTTCTATTTTTTTATGAGAAGTATTGAATGCATTTTTTTTCTTCAAAATATTAAACGCTTTACTATTTCATTTAATGCTTTCTTTAAAAGACAATATCGGAGGATTTGTAGCAGAATTAGTAAAAAAAATAATATAACATTGTTCTATAAATTTAATGGGTAAACAATAAAATAAAACTTCGAATTTATCATGAAATTTCCTAATCCGACAAATAATATTGTACTTTAATATATGGATTGATTACAATTTTCTCAATTTAACCAAATTAAAGCTTGAACTCTAGCTTTATTTTTTTTTATAACTAAAATAATAAACTTATCTTATAATTTTTAAATATTATATATTTTACATTATAAAGTCTTATTATATTTAGTGATTCATAACTAATATTTACATTTATTGAATTCATGCATTCACACGTTAAGTTGGTAGCACGGGTACCAAAACTAGTTTAACTCTAAAATGCTAACATGACATTCTTAGAAAAAGAAAAAACTAAGAATTAATAATTTGACGAACCATAGTAGTAATTCCTATTCCTAATCTAAGAGAAGTCTAGGCTGTGGACGTTGTTGATGAATGGAAGTGATTTGAATATGGAATCGTTTTTCACGGATGCTTTGAATGACAGGGCAGGCTGAGGAACAATATAAAGTGTAAAAAAAATACTTTGGAGTGGTTCGTGGGACATTGTTTTTGTTGTCGCATTGTATGAGTTGTGGAAAGATAGAAACAAGACAATCTTTTCTCAGAAGTTAATATTAGCTAGTCTCTAGCCTTTCATATGTTATAAAGGGGAAGTTATTCTATCTTAGGCCTACGAGTTAGAGGAATGTCCTAACACTCTTGCTGGGTTATGGGGCATCCTTCTCAGACTGAAACCATAATTGTTTTAACCTGTTCCAGAGCTTGCTAGCAGAACCGAGGCAAATTGGGTAGCTGTTTTTATTTTCGTCATTGGTGTCTCTACTCATGTAGATGGAGTGATTAATAAAACTCTTTCTTCTTGGACTTATAGCCCCTTTTTGACAAAAATAAATATAAATAAAAAGACAAGTCGAATGAATGTCTATGACGAGACACCGAAGCCGAAGTTGGATCCCACGTGTAAGCACTCAAAAGAGAAAAGAGAAAAGAGTGTGGACATTTTTGTATTTTCACTTAATACCAAACGGAACCCACCTTTTTCTGTTTTTAATAAAAATGAAGGAACAGAATCTACACAATCTGTGGTCAATTCTTTCCATAAATTAGTTAAAGCTTTAAAACCTAAAACTACCGAAATACCCTTTGGTTGTTGGTTCCTTCTTTTTGTCGTTGGAAAACGACAATGCGGCAAAGAAAAAGAAGAAGAAGGAGGAGAACATTCATTGTTCCTTCTTCTTTTTTCCCTTTTCATCAAATTCCAATAATTTGGTGAATGGGAACGTTCCAGACCTTAAGAAAGGCCTATGGTGCTCTCAAAGACTCCACCACGGTTGGCCTAGCCAAGGTCAATAGCGAATATAAGGTAAAATTATTTATGTTTTCATCTATCAATTTTATATATTTATATGTTTTTTCTAGAAATTAATCTTCTTGCTCAATTGATTCCAATTTTTCAGATTTTCTATTTTATATGTTTTCATGTTTTCTGTTTTCCTATGTAAGGAATTGGATATTGCAATTGTGAAGGCTACGAGTCATGTAGAATATCCTCCTAAGGAACGTCATGTTAGAAGTGAGTTCTCAAATTTTGTTGAACATATATCGATTGGAAATTAGTTTCATTGAGGCTTTGAATCATTGATCTTCAATCCATTATGCTTTGGTTTAATTCCATCGATCTCATTGCTTGCATCGGAAGAAATTAGAAATTAGATCATTACTACCATAATGCCAAATTGTGATATTGATAACTTGTCTCTTTGCTCTTCGATGCAGAAATATTCTATGCAACTTCAGCACATCAGCCGCGGGCAGATGTAGCTTACTGCATACACACACTAGCCAAGAGGCTTTCAAAGACACGGAATTGGATAGTAAGTACTCTTAATACCTGTTTGGATGCACTAACAGCTGCTAAACAACACAACTCATTTTGTTTTCTTGTCCATATCATTTCTGGTAAAGTGTTATGTTTTTTTTTTAACAGCGTTGGAAAAAGATGTTATGCTTGCTTTCTTCTTGAAAATGAACAAACATGCATTAGCATAGAAAGGGGGAATAAAAGGAAAATGGGAATGATATAATTGTCATGAATCAACTATCCTAGAAGCTGAAGCTGTTCAGTGAAAACATGTGAATGTTTTTTATGTTATATATGAGATTTAAAACTACAAATTATGACTCTAATGCCTTTCCAAAACAAATGGGATATGATGTGAGATGTCCAGTATACAACCTTTGTGGAAAGCAACATTGTGAGGCTAAATAATTCTTAGAATCAGTTTATCATTGATAAAGAGAGAGGGAATGAATGGGATTTGCACACAATTTTACTCAATAACGACAATTTTTCAAAACTTTCTTGACATTGTTTGTAACTGAATAATGGCATGTCACATGACAGGTTGCTATAAAGACATTGATAGTCATTCATAGAATATTGAGAGAGGGTGATCCTACTTTCAAAGATGACCTCATAACCTACGCGCGCAGGGGACATTTTCTTCAAATATCTAATTTCAAAGATGACTCAAGTGCTCTAGGTAGATTAGACAGATCCTCTTGTTATCTGAATTTTCTTTCATTCATTTTATGCTTAATTAGATTTCTCTATGCAGCTTGGGACTGTTCTGCATGGGTTCGAACCTACGCACTATTTTTAGAAGAAAGGCTTGAATGTTTTAGAATCCTAAGGTATGACATCGAAGCTGAGCGTTTAACAAAACCATCACCGACTATAACTCAGGTGTGTGTGTGCTTTGCCTTTTAATTTTATTCACACATTAATTTTCCATCTACTTTTGTTACTACTTCTAGAAAATTAGTAACTTTCAGCTTTAACAGGGACATAGCAGAACACGAATGATGACTAGTGAAGGGCTATTGGAGCAGCTGCCTGCACTGCAGCAACTTCTATATCGCCTAATTGGTTGTGAGGTAATAATTTGTGGAGAAAATTTTGATTTGGTACCTGCATGATCCTTGTCTGTTATTCCATATCTCTTGCCATTGAAATGACATTTTATTTCCCTTAGATAACATTTAATTTTCTTTAATATATTGCAGCCTGAAGGGTTGGCTTTCAGCAATCATCTAATACAGTATGCACTGGCCTTGGTATGCTTGTTTAATTTTATTTCATTGCACTTTTAAGTATTATTTGATAATATGTTTTGTATCAATTGTATGACTGAATAAAATTAGTAAAAGTTTTTTTTTCAAAAAAAAGAAAAGCTGTAACCTGTTCATGTGCAGAATTGTGGATATCATATCCTTGCAAAATGACAAACAGCGGTGAGGTCTAACCAAAGGGGTTAGTCCCCACAACATGACAAATCAAGAATCGAATTTTCATAGGAAGAAGTATTCACATTTAACTTTTTGAAAATACTTTGAACTGGATTGTCTCTTAAAGAGGATACATGTGTGGGGCAAAATAGCATTGCAAAATTATATATGCAAACCAAAGAACTTTTTGATTAATATTATTTGTTCATTCATGGCAAATTATGGATTTGCTATAATCTAATCTTAATTTTTCTTTGATAACGGTTGGCATATTTCACTTTTTTTTTTTACTGAAGTTAACAATTCATTTCAGAGTAATCTAATCCTAAAAAAACATTTTAACTTTTTGTTTTCTTTTAGGAATCCATTTACTGAGCTTTGTATTATTTCTCTAACTTCATTTTACCGCTTCTGGAAATATCATCATTCAGATATTGAAAGAGAGCTTCAAAATATATTGCGCACTCAATGATGGAATCATAAATCTTGTGGATGTGGTAACGTCTAACTCAGTTTAACATGTAATTTTGATTACTTCACTTGAATTTTAAATTGTCTCAACTAATGAAAGTTGCAGTTCTTTGATATGCCAAAATATGATGCAGTGAAGGCGTTACGTATTTATAAAAGAGCTGGCCAACAGGTTTACTATGATGCTTTCCTTCGGAGCCATTATCTTTGTTGTCCAATTTGAATTGTTTCTTGTGCTCAATGAAGTTTTCCTAAAGGGGTTCATACTTGTTGAATTGATTATCATTATTACTATGCAGGCTGACAATCTTGCTGACTTTTATGAATACTGCAAGAGATTGGACCTTGCTAGGAATTTTCAATTTCCAACCTTGAGACTGGTTCTTTCTTGCTCATTAATAAAAATATTTAATTTGATATCATATACAGTTTCTCACTGAGATCTTTCCCGTAATAAACAGCCACCTGCTTCTTTTCTTGCCACGATGGAAGAATACATTAAAGAAGCACCCCTGACTGCTACTAAGAGACTGGTAAGAAAAAATGATTTACAAATTTATTCGAGAAAGTCTGTGCCTTATATGTGTTTTGTGTTTGAGCTTCAAAGAACTAATATGCATCTCTTTCTAAAGTCATTGTTGCCACATCGATAGAATCGGAGAATGACCATGATAACTTATTTTTATTATTAAATTTCACTCAACAATTTGCATCTGTGTTCTGATTCTAGTTATGCTATATAGCACCCGGCCTGACGTATTTGTATGTTATGGTTCGTCGATAAATGTCATGCAACATCAGGAGTATCACGAAAATGATCAATCACCTCAAAGTGAAGCAGAACCCAAAGAATCTGAAGAAGCTGAAGCAAGTGAGAAACCAGATGAAGAAGTCAACGAGGAAGAACCGGTAGATAAAGATGAAACACAACCTAAGGAAGAGGAGGCTGAACTTCCTCCTTTGATATCAACTGATGATTTGCTGGTGTGTTTTTGGTTGTGGTAATGGTATGAATGTTTGATATGTTGGTTTGATTGAATATATAATATATTCGTCCACCTTTGCAGGGTCTAAACGAGATAAATCCAAAAGCTCAAGAACTAGAAGAAAGCAATGCTTTGGCGCTTGCAATTGTACCACCCGGCGGTAAGGCCTAGAGTAATTAATAATTAAAGACAAACTTTTATAGTGCATGCCTCTCTAGAGAATGGAGATTGGAATTTGCTTCACTAAGATATACAGTATTGCATGGAGATAGCCTTCAGGAGACTCAAAGAATCACAATTTATAAAATTAGGAAATGCTTGTTAGAGTTTCCAAGTGGAAACGAGAATATATGACTTATATGTACATTGGGCACTCCATTAAAAAAAATCGAAAACTAGTGAAGAAAACTTGTAGAATGAAGGACTGTCATTTTTGTTTTATAACACAGCAGATAAGAGAAATGGGAGATGATATGCTAGCACTCTCATTTCACACAGATAATATCACAAACTTGTGTCAATTATTTTCTATTCAAACCTCAATCATGTCCATCATTTAACTAACCATCCTTCTTGTTTGCTACTTAATTCAATTCTAATTCCAAGAGTTTGCAATTTTATGTAGGGCATTACTCAAACAATCTTGCGTTGACTAACATAAGCGGAACTTCTGGTTGGGAACTTGCACTGGTAACAACACCAAGTAACTATACAAGCCAAGCACCAGATCACAGAATGGTTAGTTTTTACCTGCTTGTCATACTTAGTTTGAGCTCATCTGTTTATAAGAGACATGTTAATCAACATTATAATGTTACTTGCACACGCTACAACCAATATGACCTAAAATGACTTTTTACATGATATTCATCTCACATATTAAGGCTATAGGTACAGTTTCACACATGTCAATAACAGTAAAGGTCTGTTACTCTGTTTGAAACTGGCTGTTAAATGCATACACTGCGGACAAGTCTTATATAAAGAATAGCTCCATAGAACTTTACATCTTAAGCATAAGGTTATGGTTTGTCCTTTAAATCTAAAAGATAACACTATTGTTCTTCCCCCCCTCTTATGTTGAGTCAGGCTGGTGGGTTTGATAAGCTATTACTAGACAGTTTGTATGAAGATGAAAATGCCAGGAGACAACTTCAACTCCGAAATGCAGGCTATGGATATGAGGGAATGGATACACATAATCCATTCGATCATTATAATCAGCAGGATCCATTTGCAATGTCCAACAACATAGCGCCTCCAGCCAATGTGCAAATGGCATTCATGGCTCAGCAACAGCAACAACAACAAATGATGTTCCAACAACAGCAACAATATAACACGATGATGGTCCCTTACCAGTATCCACAGACTCAATACAATCAACAAATGCCAGTTACGGCTTCTAATAATCCATTTAGTGATCCCTTACCCGTGCCTAGCTATCCTTATAGTTCCATGCATCATCAAGGAAACTACCACTTAATGTAGAGTTCAGCTTCTTTCCTACTTAATCCTCTTCTTTTCTCTCCCCCAATCCCCTGCCCAAAAAGGATGTGTTCTCTGTTATTTTAAGTAGGATAACACTAACTTTCTTTATCAAAATCTCATTCATTATTGGCCAGCAAATGTGACATGTACATTTTATTTGTAACTATCAATGATTCATTTTTCATCAGGCATGCTTGGGTGCACCCTTACAAGTTGCATTAAATGGTGCATTTTGAAAAATAAAGTTACCTGAGCGATAGTCCAAGGTTTGAAACTGAGTAATCTAGACAGAAAACATGCTTCATTGTCTATTATTCCAACTGAGTAATCAAGACAAAAAACACACCTCATTGACTATTATTCCAAGTTTAATGATTCATTTATCTAACCAGAACAACCCTGGCAAACTGAAGTCAACATGACTGTACCGTACTTGCAGTTCAGAACCCATTTAAAGCAACTTATAATCAGGGTCATGTCCCACAAACCAAAATAAAAATAATGACAAGTGATCATGATAATAAGAGTAGATTAAAATGTTAAAACAAACTGAAACAAAATTAGAAAACCAAACTTATTCTATCTCTTCCCTCCCAGCAAGCATGATCTAAAATTCAATATTAATACTTTAGGATCCTGCATGGATGTATGTGTATGAATTTTTCAAGTTAAATTTTTTGTTTAGATTTCACGCTAGACTCTTTCCACAATACCAAATCCCCTCCAGTCAAATACAAGAACGCTTGACCAAGATCTATTAGTTACATTTAAAATCTCTTTTGAATACAACTCGTGCATCTTAAGACTTATCATGGTGAGTTCATACCAAAAAAGAATTGTATCTCTCTTTTCAATTACAATAATGTTATTGTATGACATATTTTACAACAATTGAAAGAGAAGTATGCAATGTGATGGAGAGATAGAGAGAAAAAATATTGTTGAATAAATTGTTGTATGAATTGTTGGATCAATAATGCAACACTTTCAATTATAACGAGAGAATCCAAATCCTGAATCACACTAGAGGATTTGATAAATAGTCTCTAGCAAGGCGAGGCAAATTTATAATTCTTGCCAGAGTCTACTCAAACAAACTATATCCTCAAAATTTTAGCACTTCTTTTCTTGTATTATTTGAGTAGGTCTATGAATAATCTATCACATTTCTTGAGATAAACATAAATCACTCCTTTTCCCTCTTTCAACAGAAGAACTAGTTCACGCACAATGGCAACAACATGCAACTTAGCTTATATGGTTGCATGCTCTGAGCCTTTGAATGGGAAATCAATGCTTTAATTATAGAACTTAAAAGAAACTACGCAGTGCTAAAATAGTAAAAATTCAAGAAACTTAGGGACAGCACTAAAAACTTGTTCCCCCCTTGTCAAGTCTACTACAGTTATATGTACATGAATAGAGAGATATTCATTGAATTGAGCAGGTGTTTGGTCGTTCAGAGGAATGCTCAGAGAAGCTTTTTGCTTTATTAGTTACACAAATGCATACATGATACATCACCCAATGAAAAAGGTTCAACATAACAACATGGACAATATTATTCTATTTTTGAAGTGCTTGGTCACCAACCAAATTATATACAAATAACATTTGAGACCAAAAAACGTGAGAATGGCTAATCCAAAAGCAACCAATGGTTAACCTGTGCAGGCATTCCCATTTTCATACACTGTCTTCAATGCAAGCAAGCTTCTTGATCTTCAAATAGTTTAGTTCCCTCTCATTGAGTTAAGATTGCAACCCTGAAAATTATACATAATTTGAGCTCTGCAAGGTATGTGCTTTAAGTCGAATCCAAAGACAATTCTGAAATGATATCAACACACACAAACACTTACCATGATGATCATCCTTCCTCATCTTCAGAAAGAGCCAGGTTTTCAGTGGGTGACATAACCTTGAGTTGCACAGTAACCTCTGTCCCTCGTGGGGTGGCAATAGCATTCCCAGATTCGTCGTCTAACATGCAATAGTGAATAATAAAGAATGAATTGTTTGTTAACGAATAAACAATAGGGTTGAGAAAAACAAGTAAAAGAAGAAAGACCTTGTTGAAGGAAGAAGGGATGAGAGGGGATGGAGAATTTGTGAAGGAAAGGGGAAGGAGGAGGTGGGACCCAGAAGGAGGAACCGGGGAGGAAGGGAAGCCAATCGGGTGTGGCCTTCTTCACCATAAGACGGTGGACGTGCTCCTCCAACAGCTTCACTCCGTCGATCTCCACCCACTTGGCCTTCGATGCTTCCGAGGATCGGTGGCGATGGCACACTATCACGCCCTTGGCCGATTCAGAATGACGGAGTAGGTGGGTCTTCGTCTTGTTCGAGATGAATCTGGCCATCATATGGGACCAACCTTTTCAATACAGAGGGATATCGTTATATTTTACAACTTCATGTTAATTGAACTATATTTTACCAACAAATCATTACTGATTGATTCTATACTTGGTTTTTTAAAATAAGATTTCCTACTAATATCAATATATCATGGTATTTAAAAAAATTGAATTAATAATTTTTTATAGATTATTTATTTAATATTAATACTTGTTTTGAAACTTTTAATTTTTTAATTTTTATATTTAAATATTTAAAAACTAATATTTTAGTCATACCTGTAAGATAAATATTTATTTTATATGATTAGATGTTATAATAAATTGCATTCAGAAAAAGATGTTATAATAAATACATATTTAAACATATAAACTATATTGCAAATTTATAATCAACAAATAGAATTTAAAATACATACATATATAATAAAATATAATAATACATGTTTTTATTGATAAAGATTAAAAAAAACTTTTTTTATATTTAATTTCCCTATAAAAATATAAATTAATTATTAATTTAATATGATGTATCAAAATTTATATTTGTAAATATAATTTTTATTATTAACAAATGACCAAATTAAGATTTGACTAAAATTAATCATTAATTTTGAATATTTTTTTTAGAAGTTGATTTTGAATAAAACAGAACATTAGATACTTAACGTATAAAAATAAATAAATTAAACGGCACGATAAAATAGCAATTTAAAAAAGTTCAGTCTCTTAAAATAAGCAGCTAATCGTCTTTACGTTTTATATTTTTTCTTACAAAGAAATAAGATATACCTATTGAGTCTACAGAACAATAATCTCTCCGCTATCAAACATGTTTTATTCATTTAAATTTCGAGGGTATAACTAGAAACGGATGAAGGTGATGGAAATTATGGATTGGTGAAATAAAAATATAAAATTCACGTATCTAAACATGAACACATTATGGTCCGGGACTGCTTTTGCAACGCTGTTCTAAAATGCAAACCAAGGTATGCAATGCAATCGAGCAAAATTTAAATCATAAACAGAAATGAATCATCATAATTTATTTCATGATAAATCGAATTTTTGTATTTACACATTCATTTCTGCAAAACTATGGTATTCATGACATGAGGTATGGAAGTGAAGCCGAAGAAACTCATTTTATTGCCACTAAAGAATTGTAATTACAAAATATATATACAGGACACACCAATGTAAGATTTGGCTCACATCTCAGACAAAAGATTGCTAATTTTGCGGAGCTCCTTGAGAGCTGACATTGCATTAACCTGCCCTTTACCAACCAAAACATTTTTAGACATGTTATCTAATGATGCTCCTTGGCCCCTGTCTTGTTGGAAAGCACTCTCAATCACCTGCCACACAAAAACAAGTTCTTAGGATAACATGTTTGAAACAGTTCATGTAAATAAAACTGTTTTTCTTTTTTTAATCTTCAGATTGTAACTTCAGTTTACTCACTAACTTGTCATTGAATGAGTGTGACAATCAGAAAGAAGTTTACCTGGATATGCTCAAGCATTGACTGCCCAATATTCCTCATAGTGCCCATCACAGTCTGATCTGTAGATTCCCCTTTGCAACTAACAGATCTACAATGTCCATTGGCTGTAGAAGAGGGTATTATGTTACTTTGATTATTACAATTGTTGGCTGTAGAGGAGGGTATTGTGTTACTTTGATTATTACAATTGTGGGCTGTAGAAGAGGGTACTGTGTTACTTTGACTATTACAATTGTTGGCTGTAGAAGAGGGTGTTGTGTTACTCTGGTTGTTACAATTGTTGGCAGATTTTACAGCCTCATAAGCATCACCTCCTTTCTCTGACATAAATTCGCCATTATTCCACCCAAACTTCCATAGCCACTGGAATTTGTTCAATTTTCTCTCCTTAGAATTTGTGGTTGAATTTCCTGCTGAATTATTAATATTATTTTTCCCTGGTGTCTGAGGTCCATTCTCAGGATGATCAGAGATTGGAAGAGGTGAATCAATGGGACTACTAAGTGAAGTTTCATTAGTTATATCAAGGGATAAATTAGACCCAACACTTCTTTTCTCAGAGTCATTTTTGTGATCATTGGTCTCATTGGTAGGACTAGCTGGGCAAGAAATAACACGTGAATTTTCCTCACTACTTGGGTTTTGACTTTGACATCTATCTTCAGGAGAATAGTTGTTGCTTCCTTCAGAGCCATCTTCCCCTCGCTCCTCTTCAACTGTGGCAGACAGATCATCATGACAAGAGAGTTTTTCAGTATCTTCCTCGAAGCCAAGTTCTTTAGAAAGATCTTCTAACAAACATCGCCTAACTGGCGACTTGGATTCCTTTTTACCACTCTTAATCCTTGATGAAGAGGGGTCAGATTCTGTTCTTTTCAAACTGAACTTTACCTTTTCTGTCCATCCCTTCTTCCGAGTAGGAACCTGTTTTTCTACTCCATCTTGTTTGAGTTCTTCAGCCTTGTGGACCACTCTCCACTTTTCTTCCCAGTAGCTATCAGGTACCCAATTCAGAGGAGTTTTTGGTGAAATTGATTCAGATGAAAGGGTGCGAGATCTTGCAATAGCTGATTTACCCTGGTTATGATACTCAACAAATAAAGGCATTGAGGATGAAATCTCAGTACTTAATGCAAGAGCCTGCAACGATTTAGCTTTCTCTATTAGTTTTTCAACATTAATGTTCTCCGGGAAGTTTAATAATCTCTGGAGACAGGTTGTAGGATTTTCAGCTGCAAGTAGCGAAGATCTTATATGAAGCATCATTGCTACAGCCATAGCTGAGATAAATGCTCCGCAAGACGAATTGAAGATCCTAAAACCAGAGTCTGCATTGTCCTCGGCATGTTTTTCCACTTTACTACTATCTGATGAAAATATTTCATCCCAGATTATCAAGAGGTTGCTGAGTGAAAATTCCCGTCCAAATAAAACTCGCAACCAGCGGAGAGCAAAGTACTGGGGTTCAACCCCGAGATCAAGGAGATGGCCATGCAGGGATGAATCCACATGAGACAACAAATGATACAATGCAGCAGAAGCTTCAATTACAGGAGGCAAGCCAGTATGGGACCCAGGCAAAGGAGAATAAGAGAAGAAATCAGCCATTGCAATGGAACCACATGCCCCATTCATTAAAGCATCAAACATACAGTAAGCATCATGTTCAATGAACTTCTCAGATAAAACCACACCCAGTTCACCTTCAGCCCCATAAGTGTCACTTAGCAATACAATGTTCTGTATCTTAGGATCAACCTCATCGAGACTCTTGATTTTTGTTGCATTTCCATTGGAGTTGATTTCACCCTCCATCAAGTCTGAGGATTTTCTAAAATCAAAGCTGTAAGAAAGATCATTCTCTTGACAAAAGAGGTCATCAAATCTGTCTGTGAAGTGATCTTCATAAAGCTTTCGAACTTCCGAAAGACACTCAACATCAAATTGGAGAACATAAAGCACCGGAGCAAGTAATTCATGCATTCCTACAAAATAATTTAATGAAAGAAGCACAATAATATCATATCAGCAATTTGCATCACATACAACTAAATCAAAACAAGTTATATGGGAACCTGGAAGTCAAACTAAGGGAATTTATAATTTACCAAGTAACAGGTTTCCTACAATTTAATCAATGGGTCTCGCAACAAGGAAGACAATGTTCAGTAATCATACATGCAGATAATGGAACAGTAATGAGTAATCAATAAAAAAGTAATTACAAACTTGTTGGCTGTAAAGAGTATTTATGATAGATATAGTAATTAATTCCCATTGTTGATGCCCCGAAGAACATGAGATTGGCTATGAGCAAAACATATGATGTGCCTTTTTGTGATTGTTTTTAAGTTTTCATTCAATTGTATGAGCTATGGTTAATTATACAAGGAAAAATGAGACACCCATGACAAATAGGAAAGCTTAGTTGAACTAAAGATAAGTGTACTGTAACCATAGTTTCTTATATGGAGTTGGAAGGAAAAATAAGACAACCATCCCAAAATGAGAAAACATGTTTAAGACAAATGTAAACTCACTTACATTCAACATATTGTCGGCAAATGTTGCTAGACAGAGCAATTTACCTTGTCTATAACCACACTCTGGGTGTCTGAGACACCATAGTAATAAAATTCGTCTCAATATGCCTTGGCATCCTGGCGTCTGGAAATAGTTGCCATGTTCTGGGTATAAACGTGATAAATCCTGATCAACCATCTTCTCCATCTCTGCATTGCGAAAAAAGCGACTCCATGTACTGTCTGCATATAGAGGTCAAAATTGTCAACACAGATAGAGTTCAATGGCAAGAGACAGCAAGCAGTTAGATAGACTACCTAGAAATCTATGGATATCAGTAATATGTATTTCAAGGTTTTGAGGCAACATTATGACAAAAATTGCAACAATTTACTTGCTTGTCTTTTTTATCTGCTCCCTCTTCACCTCAACAGTTTGTTGATTGCCATTATTTCTTTGCTTAACCTTTTCATGGGTTTGGTTGCCACTAAATGAACAGGGAGCATTGCTATATTCCTTTAGGGAAAATACATATATTTACAAAATCTTGGAAAATAGCACTAGATATATAATCTGTCAACAAATAAAAGGATACAAAAGGATGATGCTCTTGTTAAACCAATAGATGGAAGGAAATATTTCACATTAACATTCAATATATCTAACTTGCTCTCTACACATTTAAAAGAAATTTATGAAAGTATATCGGCTAAATGAGGGATCTGGAACCAGACATAGATTTATCTACAAGTAAAGTGCCAGAATGGAGTGTGAGAAAATATGCTCAGGTTTACCTGGATTTTGTGAAAGTGGGTTGTCCATGACAAGATTGGGTGAACTACTTCCATCCTTTGGCATATGAGGATCAACAAGGAGGCGCCCTCTCAAACTCGCATACCTGACAAGATTATAAACAGTCCGTGTTAAATAAGAAACACCCTCCAAAAAACTGATATTAGCTGAACAAATAAGCAATTGTTTTTAATGCACAATTATGATAAACACCAAGAAACAGGTGGATCTAACAACTCAGTCCTGGCAACTCTACACATGACGTGTAAATTTTGTATCAGCAGGCAATTGCCAAATCCACATCCAGAATTCATAATTTATGCAAATAACCCTTAATGCGAAACGAAGAAACAGCTTATTTTTCTTTTCATTTCAGCCAACGAAACAATACTTTGATATAAGATGATATTGGCCTGACAGGAGGAACAAAAAAGAAATATAATCGATTTTAACTGAATGAATTCATCCAAACAGATATGTAAGCATTGTCGACTGAAAATTGCCAAAATTTCCTGTATTTTCTGTATGATTGTATCCACATTATCCCAAAAAAATTCCCTTGTTATTATTGAGAATCGA
>PYAF01002407.1:1501535-1524754 GCA_007407185.1 Glycine tomentella
ATAATAATAATAATAATAATAATAATAATAATAATAATAATAATAATAATAATAATAATAATAATAATAATAATAATAATAATAATAATAATAATAATAATAATAATAATAATAATAATAATAATAATAATAATAATAATAATAATAATAATAATAATAATAATAATAATAATAATACAGAAGCAATGATGAGTACATGTCCCTTTTCCCGTCCCTGTGATTTCGGACACGCGTAAACTCCACCAAACGGCAAGGTCATTCTCGTCTTTTCACTCAACCGCCTCCGACAGCCTGCGCGCGAATGTCCCCTTTCCCACCTTTTATTTATTACAATTAATTTGCGAACAAATCAGAACCGCTACCTCAGAAATTTGCTAAAAGTAAAAATAGAAAAGAAAAGAAAAGAGAGAGCATAGCATCCATTTAATTTAATTGAATTCACTAAAATCCGAATCCCGCACAACTCAAACAAAATGATTCCAATAATAACGATAAACAATCAATGCTAATTATTAATTTTACTAACAACAATATTAATATCAGTTCCCTGCATCAAGATTCAAGATCGGCCATGATGCTCTTACTTCACTCCATTGACATTCAATTAAACAAATAAACCAAACCCTAACACTCACTCTTCCCTTTCACTCACTTCTACCTTCTTCTTCTTCTTCTTCTTCTTCTTCTTCTGATTCCATGGCTTTCAGGTTCAACAGTGATCGTTAGATCATTGGTCATAGCAATGTGAATGAATAAGTGACTGCATTGGCGTGTATGTGAATCAAGTCAAGTACGTGTGCAAACAGTGCCCATTTCGCTTTTCTCTTTGATACCAACTTCTGCTTTTTTCCCCCCTCAGAATGATTCTTTGCTTCCTCTCCTTCATTACTCCTTATTCTTATTCTTATTGTGTTTATTTTCAGCTTCACGTGCTTTCTTATTCTTCTTTTTTTCTCTGCTTCCAGTTGGTGTGACTGAGAGCAACTGCTGGCTACTTGGATCAGAGTGAGTGGACATTGGTAAAGTTTGTTGCTTTGAGCTCAAATTTTAAAAGGGTTGTTTCAGTTTTTAGATATGGAACCAGCTTGTATTTTTTATTCAGCTTTTTTTGAGTTACCTTTTCATTGGTAAAGTTTACTGCTTTGAGCTCAATTTTCAAAAGGGTTGTTTCAGTTTTTAGATATGGAACCAGCTTGTGTTTTTTATTCAGTAACTTTTTGAGTTACCGTTTTGTCTAACTGGTTGGCATTGACTGGACCTGACACAGATCTTGTAAGCTGTTGGAGTTGGGATTGGTTAGTGAAAAATGAGATTGTTGGAGTTTGGGTGTGTGTTGATTGTTCTATCTGCACTTCTTGTTTCTGGGGATGCTGAGGTTTACATAGTAACTGTTGAAGGTGAGCCTATCATAAGTTATACTGGAGGTATTGATGGGTTTGCAGCTACTGCTGTGGAATCTGATGAGGAGATTGATACCACAAGGTACTTGCATTCATTTCTCTCAACTCTTAGTACTACTACTAAGAGTTGTTCCTTTGGCAAGTTTCTTCCTTCAATAAGATATATTTACTTCTGAGTCTTAGATTGGACTTGTTGCTATTTTTGTTTTTTAATCGTTATCTTTGTCGGCTAATGGAAAATGTTAATTTTTTAGTTTTGTTAGAAATGTTAGCGGAGAATTCGAACCTGTGACCTCTCCCTTCTCCCTTCACCCTTCCCCCAACCACTGGGCCACTTGTTGCTAGGTGAGGTGAACACGTGAATAGGTTTTTGAAGAGTCTAATTTAATTTCCTCCCGAGTAAATTTAGTTTAGACCCTCTTAAGAAGTAGGTAATGGTTTAATTGTTCAAATATTGCTCATATGAAGTTATTCTTCGAACCTGAATTATTCTTGTGTAGGCTAACTTGTGATTGTGACCAATTTAGTTACAGCTGGTCCTTTTTTGTTTTTAAGGATAACAATGCAATGATCACCAGCCCACTCTCTTTTGAACAGTAATTTTCATTTTACAAAAAATAATGATAGTTTTTGGCTGTTATTTTTTCTCCTCTAGTATGTGATGAACCAAGAAATGGATATTGGCAAGTGTGGTTACTCACCTTTTATACTATTTTAAACTTCTTCCAGTGAATTGGTTACTTCTTATGCTCGCCATCTTGAGAAAAAACATGACACGCTGCTGGGGTTGCTGTTTGAGGAAGGGACATACCAGAAACTTTATAGCTATCGACATCTTATAAATGGGTTTGCTGTTCATATTTCATCAGAACAGGTGAAGTCTTCTTCTTACTTCATCAGAACTAACTAATATATTTTGAATTCAGTTCCTCACTCTAATTTCCTTATGCTATTTTTTATATTAGTAGGCAGAAACTCTAAGACATGCTCCTGGAGTGAAATCTGTTGAGAGGGACTGGAAAGTGAAGAGACTTACAACACATACCCCACAATTTTTAGGGCTTCCAACTGGGGTTTGGCCAACAGGAGGTGGCTTTGATCGGGCTGGAGAAGACATTGTCATTGGACTTGTGGACTCAGGGATCTATCCTCATCACCCAAGTTTTGCAACTCATAATTCTGAGCCATATGGGCCAGTTCCAAAGTACAGAGGAAAATGTGAAGCTGATCCAGAAACTAAAAGAAGTTACTGTAATGGGAAGATTGTTGGAGCACAACACTTTGCTCATGCTGCAATAGCTGCTGGGTCATTTAACCCTTCAATTGACTTTGCTTCTCCTCTTGATGGAGATGGACATGGAAGGTTTGGCCCTGCCACCTTTTTTATTTATTAACTTCTTCCCTCTTAATTCTTCACATGTTCCCTTCTCTACAAGATTGAAAGAGATCATAACATGTCATTTCCTTCTTACGATCTAATCATGAGAACTTAAGAGTAACATTGGTTCTTCATCCTGTGTCTTCACTCACAGCATCGTGCTTAAAGCAATATATCTTCTAATTTGATAAAAAAATTTAACAATCCTCTGTTTTCCATACGTCTTCATCCGGCAGTCATACAGCCTCTATTGCGGCCGGAAATAATGGAATTCCTGTGAGGATGCATGGCCATGAATTTGGGAGAGCAAGTGGGATGGCTCCTCGTGCTAGGTAAGGAATAATACCCTTGGTTGTTTTAAAATTGGGAATTACAGTCCTTTCTGTTACATTAGACATTTGGTGTGTCTTTTTCAGGATTGCTGTCTACAAGGCACTTTATAGACTGTTTGGAGGGTTTGTTGCAGATGTAGTTGCTGCAATTGATCAGGTATACAAGTATATCATATTTAAATGTTGACTTAAGAATTCATGAGATAGTCCTTACCTCTCACCTCCCACAAGGCCACAACCACTCAAATTACTTGATCTCTCACCTTGGCATCTGTTCACACTAGATTGCTTGAGTGGATATTATTGGAGCAGCACTTTTTCTTTTGCTGTAAATCTCAGCATTCAACATAAAATTCAACAATTTGTCTCGATAGTTTGTCACACAATCTCATATTTTTTACTGCTGGTATTCTATCTCAAAATTTCTAATTTACAAAATTTGAGTGTCTACAGGCTGTATATGACGGAGTGGATATACTCAGCCTTTCAGTTGGACCCAACAGTCCTCCAGCAGCCACCAAAACTACATTTTTGAACCCTTTTGATGCCACACTTCTTGGAGCCGTGAAAGCTGGTGTATTTGTTGCACAGGCTGCTGGAAATGGTGGTCCTTTTCCTAAGACATTGGTTTCATATAGTCCATGGATAGCATCTGTAGCAGCTGCAATTGATGATCGTAGATATAAAAATCATTTGATCCTCGGAAATGGAAAAACCTTAGCAGGAATTGGGTTATCACGTGAGTTTTCCAACCTTTGACTATGTTATCTTCAGATATAATTGTAATGGATTGCCATTGAGACTTGGGAGATATAATGTGGAATATTTTGGATGAAATTTTCTTTGTTGTTGATGAGAACATGAAAATAAGCTTCCCCTTCCCAAATAGGTAAAGAAATAAAATGTAAACAAAAACACATTTTCAAGTAGAACACGTCTTTTACCGGTTACTGCTTCACTTTAAGTTTGTTTTCTTGGGTAGGACTAAAAATAGAATTAAAAAAAAAAAGAAGATAAATTTGTCATGTTGGTACTAAGGTATGACATATTCTTCCATATTTTCCTTTACTATAGTTGGAAAAATGCATTTACTATCTTTAATAAGGTCAAGTTAGAGTAGTAGTCAAAATGAAAAAGTTTGGCTTGCAAATTATTTTTTATTTGAAGCTGACTATCTGAAATATTAAGCTCTGATTACTTAATGTTGTGAAATGTTGGCAGACTGGTATACATATTGACTACCTTCACCAGTTATGTTTGTTTTGTTATGTTGGGGTTTGGTAATGAATTATGTTGGTTGCAAATCAAAATTCACGAGTTCTTCCTCAAGCAATAAGGTCACTTCAGTGTTTTGTAAATTCAAGCTTACATGGGAAAGCAAATATATGGATGTTAGTTCCCCTTGTATACTTTATATACTCACTATTCAAACTGTATTGCTAAAATATGCATAATGGCTTGTGCAGCTTCCACACATTTAAACGAAACATACACATTGGTTGCCGCAAATGATGTGTTGCTAGATTCTTCAGTTATGAAGTATAGCCCCACGGATTGCCAGAGACCAGAACTTTTAAATAAGAATTTAATAAAGGGCAATATTCTTCTCTGTGGATATTCCTTCAACTTTGTTGTTGGCACTGCATCGATCAAGAAAGTCTCAGAAACAGCAAAGGCCCTTGGTGCAGTTGGATTTGTTCTTTGTGTTGAAACCGTTTCCCCAGGAACAAAATTTGATCCAGTCCCTGTTGGCCTTCCTGGGATTCTCATCATAGATGTCAGCAATTCAAAGGTAATCAGACTCATGTGTACTGGTGTATCTATGTAGAGGTAGATTGAGTTTGAAGCTAAATCCATTTTCTCTTGGCCCTTAATTTTTTGGCTGAATTGCAGTTTTGATCCTCCTAGTTTTCCAAATTCATGATTTTGGTCCCCTTGATTTTTAATTGTAACATTTGGTCCCCTTGATAGATTATTAACTAATAATTCTGATTATTAGAGATATTAAATTAGTGAAGATTAAATAAAAATTATTAATCATTAAAAAACTTTAATAAAAGATTATTAACCCTAACGCAATGTTATTGCCAATGGAGTTGCATGCAGCAATGAAGGTTGAGGAGGTGTTTATGGAGAAGAGGAGGTGCACAGTCTTGTGAAAAATTAGGATTAATAAATATTTTTTTATTCAATTTTTAATAATTAATGATTTTGATTAATTTATAATTAACTTAATAACTCAATTAATCAAATTATTTGTTAATAATCTATCAGGAGGACCAAAATCACCAATTTATAAGACTAGGGGGGTCAAATGTTACGATTAAAATCCAGGGAGACCAAAATCATGGATTTGAGAAACTAGGGAGACCAAAATTGCAATTTAGCCTGATTTTGTCCACAGTCAAGTACTTATCTCGGTTATCTCTGTTTTTATCTCTCCCTGTTCTACATTTCCATCTATAATTCTTTTTTTTTTTTGTTTATGATCATAAGTATGCACTATGTATCGTGATTTAATGCTTTCAAATTGTTATTTTTCAGGATCTTATAGATTATTATAATATCACTACACCAAGAGACTGGACTGGGCGAGTAAAGAGTTTCGAAGGTAAAGGTAAAATCGGTGATGGTTTGATGCCTATTCTGCATAAATCTGCACCACAGGTAGCATTATTCTCTGCTCGAGGGCCAAATATAAAGGACTTCAGCTTCCAAGAGGCAGATCTTCTCAAACCAGATATATTAGCTCCTGGTTCATTGATTTGGGCTGCTTGGTGTCCAAATGGAACTGATGAGCCAAATTATGTTGGTAAGTAATGGCTTGACTAAATTGTCTTCTTTGTTGTTACTTGAAAACTTCTACCTACGATTATACATTTCAACCTCATGACCTGGGCTTAAGCTCATATGGGTTGATGAGGTGTGGGGTCTGAGGTTCAATTCCAAAGTTCTCAAAAAAATAAAGATCTTTGAACTTGAATTTGTTTGGAGCAAGTGGTTGGTTGGAGATATGCTGCTTTGAACCAATTTGTTTTTTTTTCTTTTCTTTTGTTCTTGTGGATAGTATGAGAAATTCATGAATAACTGACACAAGACAAGATAACCAACTAGACAAGAGACCCTATTGCTAGAACAAAGTGGTGTAAATTGTATAATAAAACCTGTCAAACTAGGAATATTAGATACAAATGTTTAGGGTTTCTCTTTGTTTTGAGCTTACATATAAATAAACTCCTAGTAATTGATGTTCTAAATTATGGGAAAATGTGTTAGGATTCTCTCATATTATTAAAAGAATAATTGCATGATTAAGGATGCCAGGGAGGAAGGTAGAAGAAAACTTACTGATATATTACATAATTGATTCATTTTAAGCAATTTTGCTTGTGCAGGTGAAGGTTTTGCCATGATATCTGGAACCAGCATGGCTGCACCACATATAGCTGGAATTGCTGCTCTTATAAAGCAGAAGCATCCTCATTGGAGCCCTGCGGCCATTAAATCGGCTTTGATGACTACATCAACAACTCTAGACAGAGCAGGGAATCCTCTTCTAGCCCAGCAAACTTCTGAATCAGAAGCTATGAGGCTGGTCAAAGCTACTCCTTTTGATTATGGGAGTGGACATGTTGATCCAACAGCTGCATTGGACCCTGGGCTCATCTTTGATGCAGGTTTGGTTTCTTCTTCCGCAGTATAACTATTTTCTTTGTCTTAGCATGTTTAAATTCCCGATTTGAAAACATGTATTTGATTCTAGTTTAGAATCCCAGTAAAACTCATGAACTTCTTTGAGCCCATTTTTGGCTCGTTGGTTACCAGAAGTTCAATAGAAAGAATCTCTATAACATGAGTAGAAATGTAATTATAGCTGTTAAATATGTCTATCCAAAGCTGGAGACTTTCTCTCTTCCTCTTTCTGCATTTGTTTGCTATTTACTGAAACAGTATATGACAATCCATCATGGATCACGGTGTAAAAAACCTTTACTCAGCATATTCTAATAAATTTGCATCATCAATTTTGCAGGATACGAGGATTATATAGGCTTCTTGTGCACAACACCTACCATTGATGTTCATGAGATAAGGAACTATACTCACACCCCATGTAACACCTCCATGGGCAAACCATCAAATTTAAACACCCCATCAATCACAATTTCCCACCTTGTGAGAACTCAAGTTGTCACGCGCACGGTCACAAATGTTGCAGAGGAAGAAACCTATGTGATCACAGCCAGAATGGAACCGGCTGTTGCCATTGAAGTCAACCCTCCAGCAATGACTATCAAAGCCGGCGCATCGCGTCAGTTTTCGGTGTCACTTACGGTGCGCTCAGTGACAGGAAGGTATAGTTTTGGAGAGGTTTTGATGAAAGGGAGCAGAGGGCACAAGGTGAGGATTCCTGTTCTGGCCAACGGATACCGACGATAGATAGCGTAGTAAACTTTGGTCAGCAAAGGAAAGGAAAGCAAGTGCTGCTTGTAATATTCTTTGTAACTTGTGGGGAATAAGTTATGGCGCTACATTTATTTGTCTAAATATATAAATATATAATGTTAAATTATGAATAGTTGTAAAGGTAAGCAGGTGTAAGGGGTCACTCCTAGTTTCTTCCACATATGTAATTTTGTTGGAATGCTTCATCACAAGTTTTAACTTGTATCTGCCCCATTTCCCAAAAGTTCGTTGCTTACTGCATGTGTAGTACATGAAATAATTTGGATAACATAAGGTATCAATGGCACAGCGTAAATCCTAGCAAAGCTATTGGCTAGTTAAATTCAATTGCTCTTATTTCAGCGGTCATAATTTGAAAGCAAATTACGGCTCTTTGTATACAAGGAACTGGGTTTTCGGCCAAAGTATAAATGTCAACCTTTGTTAAACGATATGTTCCACAAAGAATATGATATACATGAAGGGTCGGTTTGATATGTTCCACAACCGTTATTTCCTTTCATTTACTTCCTTACATTCTCCAGACATCCAAACCTCTTCCTAGGTCGGTTTGATGTATATATTATTTCATGGTGCCACAATATCACAAGCTAACGTTTACTAGCGGTACACGGCACTTGCTGCTTGTAGTATGTATGTTAAGTACGGGGTACTTTTGTTTTTAATTAGCTTGCTTAAAATAACAATTTGTGGTGGTTAAAACCTAGAATCTCAAGACAATTAAGAGTGGGTTGATCATCCAATGTTGTAACTAACCCCAAGAAAATATAAATGTTTAAGGAGTATTTGGATAACTAATTAAAGTAAGCTTAAAAAAGAAATTTATTTTAACAAATTTTAATTTTTTTACACTACTCGGATTAGAGAGCATTTAGCTACATTTCTCTTAATTAAAACACCTTTATTAGTTGAGTTTTTTTTTTCATATGATATTAATAGGAAGTAGTCATCTTTGAAGACAATGACTAATTTTTATTAGAGATCATTAACATACATAAAATGTGTATTTTTTTAACATAATTTATTTTGTATCCAAGGTCAAAAATAAAATTATGAATCATTGGAACACAAATAGCTACGATTTATGCTTTGATATTAGTTGAACTTGTTTAGTAAAGTGATATGATATATTCACTTAAAATTAGAATCGTTCGGTTATACGAATTCTAGTTGAACTAATAAATTATACGTGATTAATACATGATTTGCTTGCCTTTATTGTGAGAATATTTATTCAATCTCTCTTCCAACTCCCAAGTTCCAAATTTGTGCAAACAGCCAAATGCTACAGACTACTAGAAATGAAATATTTTTCGAAAATGGGTAAACAATTAATGGAAAAACGCAACCCATGTATATTATATATAGACGCTCAATTGTGCCATGTCCATCACATTCTGTAGCTCTATGGCCAAAATGATACAGTTTGTTTCCTTATTCTAAACCCCAAAGTAGCAATAATTATATTAGAGTACACAGTTTTTCTCACACCTCACTTCTCTCCGATTTGCGCTTCTTCTTCTTCTTGATCAACTCGATCATAAGTCGTAGAACTAGAAGGTACGTCCATAATTTGTTTCTCAACAATTTCCATGTGTGTGCACCCGATCCATATCATAGTTGAAATAATTAGATGTACTGTTTTCGATTCAAATAGGTTTTGATTCTTTATAAGTTTTCCCACGTACGGCTGTTTTCCGGCGTCTTAAGAGGGCGGTTTTAGTGTTAGTGACCGCCAAATGAGTGGTATTCCCACGAATGAACACTATATTATTGTTTCTATATAGACATGCTAATGATGCTATGCTGGCTAATCACTCACGCAATATAATATTATAATATTATATGCCTTGTTTGTCATGTCACCTTAACGCACGTGAAAACGAAACGAGAAAAAAAAAGGTTGATAAAATGTCCCACATACCTTAGAATATTGTTGATGCCAACTCTAGTTCACTTCTTGCTGTACCTGTTTTTTAATTGCTTTCTCTATTTTCTTATCCTTTTTAAATAACAGGAATTTTCTTTTCGGTCTTAAACATATTTTATTAATTCCTTATATATTTTTTTCTCCTTGTAAAATTATAATTTTTATTCTTTATAAATTATATTTATTTTATTTTTAATTCTTAAAACATTTTAGATAACGTTTTTTTATTGTTTAAAATGTTATTTAAAATATTTTAAGAATTAAAAACAAAATAAAGATAATTTATAAAGATTAAAAATTAAAAAATTACCAGAACAAAAAATTAAAAAACACTAAATTATAAAAACTAAAATTGTATTTAAACATTTTTTTACTATATTTTTTATCTTCACATCTTTGCCCTCCCCCTTTTATTCGTGATTCTAATATAGACAAAATTACGCTGATGCCAATGAGTTTCCCAGGAAAAAAAACGTTACCTTTTTTGAAAATGTTGTGTGCCTTCATACAAAAGTTCATTAACAGATTATTCATTTCTTTCATCTATGTTGTTAAATACCTAAGCATAAAACTTAATTAAGTTCTATATACAATAAGTTCAAATCCAAAGCACATTAATTCTATTAAAAAACCCGACGTACAATGTTTTTTCCTTCATTTTTGAATACTGCTTCGTGCCGAATTTCGTGAATTTGGGTGGTTTAATACTGATTTTTGGGTGGTTTTTGTAACACATACTACTACTACACAATATAGATGATTAAATTGTGCAATTAAATTTTCATGAATATAAAGGAGCAGAATATAAAAAAAAAATCATTTTTACATATTAATTTTTAAAAGTAATTTAATGTCTTGTTTAATTTTTATAAAAAAATAATTGTTACATTATGTTTTTTACATTTTAAATTAATTATACATATATTTTTAATTATTTAAATATTTTTAGTTTTATTTTATTTATACACACAATGCCGAATAGACCTCCTGATTAATATAAATGTGACGGTAAAAAGTAATAGAATATGTTTAATTGTGGTTGGGTTAGGGTGAGGGCAATATGGAGGTAACCAAAGGGAAGGAAACTAAAATTGTTCTGACGAAACCCTTCCAATTGGAAGCTGAATCAGATTTAGAACCGTCTTATAGAGCCCCCAATCTCCTACATCGCTTGTTAAGTTTACTCAAGAACGTGCGGCCAGGATCAGATCTCACAAACTTCCAAGTAAGTTTTCTCTCTTTCAGTCATTTTAATCTTTTTTCCTCCAACTTGGACCTAGCAAATTACTACAGTACACACTACTAGAAGCAAATTTCTTGGCATACTAAAAAGCTCATCTTAAGCATGTATGTTATTGGTTTTAAGTTTTAGCTACTCCAACAGATTGTATTGTATAATTTTCCCCGAGTTAAGTTTAGTGCTGTTAAAAAAAATGAACTGATCTGATGTCGAACTGCAGTAAATTCTGCTAAAAAAACTGAACTGCTTTGAATAAAAACCAACTGGAACTACTTGATCCGAACTGAACTATAACCTATGAGATTAAAAATGTGAAAAATTTACTTCAAATAAGATGTTTATTCAGAACAATTCAAACAATTCACATCAGTTTGAAACTGTTCGATTCGATTCAGTTCATCTAAACTGTTACGCAGTTAAGTTTAGTTCGCCCACTGTTCTGTTTGGACGTTTTTACAATTCAATTCTTTAGCAGTTCAGTTCAATTCATCTATTTTGCCCACCCCTACTTGAGTTTGTTCATATAAATTTCTTCATCAACAATAAGAGATAATTATAGGTACTCCAAGTACTGTTATCTTTAATTTTTTGCAATATCAAACATTCTGACAAAATTATGACCCTGACTACAATTTGTGTATATATACACACACACACACACACACACAGTAATGTATGTCTAGAGGATAAGTTTTATGTACATGGTCACTTAAGCTAATGGTAAACAGTTTAATAGGCATTGGGTATCAATGATAACATATTTAGACAGATGATAAATTAAAGTATTTTTGTTTTGTGTACAGCTGCCGCCTGTGTTTAATTTCGCAAAATCTCAACTTCAATGCTATGGTGAATCAGTATACTGCACGTCTTCCAACTTGCTAAGCCAATGCAACAGTGGGCAGAGTCCACTGGACAGGTTCACATCAGTCGTAGCATGGAGCATATCTACCACACGCCCCACATCTTTTGGTGTTGCTCCTTATAATCCCACTCTTGGAGAGACCCACCATGTTTCCAAGGGCAATCTCAACGTCCTAGTTGAGCAGGTACTTAATTGTTGCTTCTCAATTATTACTCAACAACAGTTTGGCCACATACCTTAGGACACACTCTTTATTGAACATTTTAGATTTAATAATATTCTCACTTTCTTGTGTCTGCAGGTTTCACTCAACCCTCCAGTATCTGCCCTCCATGCAACAGATGAAAAGGAAAACATTGAGATGATATGGTGCCAGCAACCTGTTCCAAAGTTTCGGGGTATCTTTCACTTTCTTTCTAGGATCATTAGTAATAGATCTCAAATTGGAATCTTAAACCACTTTTTGGTGGACTCCATAGTGTCACTTAGGATTAAAGATCTCTTTACGATTTTTCTATTTTTTTCTTTAGTGGTAAATTTCATTTTAAGATCTTAGATAACTTTTATTGGGTTCCATATGGATCTCTCAAGACCACTTTTGCTCATAAACAATTGTTTTTTCTAACACCGTGCAGATCTTCAGGGTTCTTCTACAAGAACTTGTTTTCCATGCTAGAGATCTATTCACCTTCTTTATTGAGAGATCTAGTGAAAACCAGATCTTGAGCTCAAAATCCTTACTCAAGATCTTACACTAAAGATGCTACTCATAGTTCAGACAGAAAAAATGTACCATTACTATATAATTCTTCTCCAAGTCCTAATTAATTAGCCAACTAATTAAAACCTGTCTCAGCAATGAACTTCCATATGTCCAAGGTCAAAAAAGTTGCGGAAGTTTTCAGTTTGCATCAGTAAATTTATGTGGTTCATTGATAGACCAGTCACGAGATGTCAACAAAGAATTAAGGGACATATTTTTCACATTTGCTTGCCTACATATCAGATGTCATAGCGAAACCTGGTAGCTGTTACTTATAACCCATATAGCTTTGTATAAAAAGTAGTTGTTTTGTTTTTAATACTTTGTTTAGGTGAGTTGGATCTGGTTTGTGGGTGCTGGGTAGCGGGTTTGGTCCCTTTCATTGGAGCCTCCCCCTCTCTTAGCCTCCTTGCCTCACCTTTTATTAAAAGAAAAAAGTGAGTTGGATCTTAGGGGTTCATCAGGTAGGGCTGGCCTCACAGGATACTTAATTACAAATTACTTATTAACAAGTTCCTCAAATTGACAGCAGGATTTGAACTCATATCCATGTGAAATATGAATGCAATTTTTACCAACTGAATCAATCTTCATTAGCTTGGAATAAAAGTAGTTTCACCATCCATTCTATCAAGTGCCGCATTTCATAAAAGTATTACAGTCTGCTCCTAGATGGTTCATGGTTAAATTGGGTGTGGAGACTTAACATGTTGTTCCCTTGACCTTATCCCAAGATTTATTCCATGCAAAACATTGCTTACAAATAATTAAACTGACTTTATCACAATTTAGCATGATTGTCTTGGAGTCTTATATTCTTCTCCAATAATATTGAACAATTATTTGAATTAACCTGTCTCAAGTCAATTTTCAAGTTCTAAATGTTTACTCGGCTAGCTATGTTCTGCAAATTCATGTGAGTATTTCAAACTAAAAATGCAGGTATGTCTATTGAAGCTCAAGTGCATGGTAAACGGCTGCTGAAGCTCCAAAATCATGGAGAAACATATGAAATGAATTGTCCTCACCTTTCAATTAGAATTCTTCCGGTTCCTGGGATTGATTGGGTTGGCAATGTTAGTATAAGGTGCCTAGAGACAGGGCTGGTAGCTGAAATATCATACAGATCAAGCCATTCTTTTTTAGGATTTGGGGGAAGTCGTAAATTGATCAAAGGGAAAATCCTTGACTCATCATTACTCAAAGTTCTCTTCGAAGTTGATGGTCATTGGGATAAGTACGTCTAATCCCTCCAACTTTATTTATTTTTCTTTGCCCATGAAGAGTAAATTTATAATAAATAAAATATTAATATAAAATCTTCAAGAAATCTATGCTACATTATGATTATAGTGACACATTGCTTATCAAATTAAATTATGCAGGACAGTTAGAGTGAAGGATGCAAATAGTGGAGAAGTGAGAGTGATATATGATGCAAAAGAAGTCATTTCAGGGCTCAAAACTCCTATTGTCAAGGATGTGGAGGTAATTAACTTCTGCTCTGTCTCCATTTTGTGATATTTAGTTACATTTACATATCTCCTTTCATTTATCAACCAAACTTCCTGGCCTGGCCTGCATAAGGCTTTTCTGATTGGAAAGAATGTGCTTAGATAATTCATTCCGTGTAATGAAGAAAAACAATGCTCCTTTTAATAAAATACAAATACAAATAAAATAAATTACGAAATCATTAAAATTTAAAAAGCTGATTTTATAATATAATTAAACAATATTATTAGAGCAACAAAAATCTGTTCGCAAGGTGCCGTGCATGTCATCACTTAACTAATCACGGAGACTTAAAACAAAAGCTTTTGATATATCAATACAATGAAAAAATTTATTAGAGACCCAAAACAAAAATTGATCATTTATCAAGGACCTCAAATATATTTAAGCTAAGCTTAATTTATCATGTTTAACTGTAGAGGATCCCCTCCCCTCCCCTCCAAAGGTGGATCAGCACAAGTAACTCTTGAGTAATTTCTTTATTCTTGATGCGGGTTTGAAGTTTAAATATTAATGTGGATCAGAAAAGCTGATGCAAACATGCTATACGTGTCGAAACACTATGAAAGACGTGGTTTATTTTGCAACGCCTCTTGTATTATGCTGTGAGTGGTATCCTCATGTTATTGTGTTTTTCAACTGAATTCATTGCACATAATTTTCTTAACATATAGCATCACTCACTTTATAAAATAACTTGTAACAACATTTTGACATCGTGTGGTTGGAGATATTATTACTCTAGACTTTGGAGGAGTCGGGTTCCTTGCCAAACATGTACTATGGATAAAACATCCTAGCCAGGCAGGCATATTCAGATGTACATTGATCGTCTCTATCATTGTTTAAAGATTTTGATATGCTTGTTTTGAGTCTCAAAATGTTAACATGAAAAAATGGGCTATAGTTTTTTAAACATTTTAATTTGCTTTAACATTTTATTTTTTGGTAATTGTTATCAGAGTGTGTGGCCAACCGAATCAGCCCTTGTTTGGAGTGAGTTGAGCCAAGCCATTATGAACAAAGATTGGGAAAGAGCAAGAGAAGCAAAGCAGGATGTGGAAGAAAGACAGAGGAATATGTTGAGAGACAGAGCCATGAAAGGAGAAACTTGGTTTCCTAAGAATTTTAGGGTGTCTTACAGTAAAGACACGTGGGAATGGGTCTGTTCACCAACTCATAAATGGGTCCCTGAGGCCCCCATCATAGCTCAATAATTTGTTATGTACTATGTACTGTGATGTCTTTAAATACCAGCCAAAACAGTTATAGGCTGTTCAAAAATTGAAATGCACTTATTTCTAGTTGGACAACAAAGGGATTGGGAGATTTATTGTTGTACTCATGAAATTCATTTAAACCGTAGTTATTTATTATTTTAAAATTTTTATATATATTGAGATATATTGATGAATAAATTTATACAATATAATTAGTACTACCAAGTATGGAAAATGTGCTTGCTTTGCTTTGTCGATCCATGGAAAATGTGAACATGAATGGAAACGTTCTAATTTTATTGAATAAGTTAATCATAGAATAGCTTCTAAAGCCCTGCTGCAAGGTCTTGTAGCAGTGTTTAGATTTTCGTTGGAAAAAGCTCGGAGTTATAATTAGACA
Organism: Glycine tomentella; assembly: GCA_007407185.1. Classification (NCBI taxonomy): domain Eukaryota; kingdom Viridiplantae; phylum Streptophyta; class Magnoliopsida; order Fabales; family Fabaceae; genus Glycine; species Glycine tomentella. Next base: position 1,517,046 of record PYAF01002407.1, read on the forward strand.
TTTTGAAATTTTACATGAAATACCTAGTAAGATAAACCTTGTGGTAATGAAAAGAGGTTTCGATAACTTGAAGTGCTAGTTTAGATCTCATTAACTTTTAACTAAAATCGAAACACTCCATTATTAGATTTGATCCCCACGACTTGAGAAACGGACTTAAATTATATTTGAGCAAATAATTTGATTAAGCATTATTTAGTAAATTAAGCATTATTTAGTAAATTTAATAACAGGAAAGTTATATATTACAAAAATTTGTTAAATAAGCAACATAGATATTTCAATAAATCAAAAAAATTAGCGCGATACTATTTTCTCTTAACCAGACGTCTCAGATTCCAATTTTGAGTATACAGGTAGATTAAATACTTAGAATGAAAACTTTACCATCTATTTTAGTATAAATTAATTTTGAAGTATATAAAATATTTTTAGTTACAGGTTACAACCATACTCACGAGTCACTGTATTATTGTCTTCTTGGTGCTCACTGTCTGAAATATAATGATGGTTGGTGTACGTGTTCCATCTATGAGTGTGTTTGTTTTAAGGTTCAAAATCCTTTAAACGGACGTTCAACTAGAAATTGAAATTTGTAATTTCTTACAAAATTGAACTTTGGAACGTGTGCCAACGTGATGAAATGTTGGAACAAACACACGTAGTTTTTCATGTCTTATTGAAAGTTGTTTCTTATTAGTTACTACTGCTTGGAAAACGTCTTTACAAGATCAGGCGTAGAAAATGCTGCTTATTTAACGACAAATTAAACGCTTACAGATTATTATATATTTTTTAAATTTTATGCACTGTTTGATTTGTTTATGCAGCTTTTTTTTTTTTGCTGAGGGATTTGTTTATGCAGCTGGTACTCTCAATATATTGTTCAAATCGATAAACAGAAAGAAAACAATGTTCTCTTTCTTCCTCATATGACCTCTCAAATTCAGTTTGCGGGGTATTTACATCGAGGCTATTGCTAATTATGGTCATCAATTTCTCATTAATTAGCAACTTATACTTTCTTGACCAGTCACATTAATTTGAGGGGAGATATTAATTAATAAGGAAATACGTAATATATCTGTTGTGGTTTTTACGTTAACAAGGAAATAACTGTATGTATTTAGAATTCCTAATTTAAGTTCTACAAATCAAGAAATATTAGAATATTTTTTCTTATGGGAGGAAAATAGAATGAAAGAACCATAAAGCCAAATTTCTTGACAAAAACAATACCTTTCTAATGGAAACAAAAAAGAACTTTTCAAATGTACTACCTGATCTACTATATAGTTATTTTTTTAAAAAGAAAAATAGAAATTAACTTTCAAATTATTGTTGAGTAAAATCGATAGTAACTGTTAATGCATTGAAGTGTAGTTATTTCCGATATATATATATATATATATATATATATATATATATATATATATTAGGTATGAATCATAATCTGTTTCCATAAAATGGAAAAGAGTATATATCTATGAGACGGTAAAGTCAAATATTATTTATAGACACCCCCATGTGGACGGTGAGGTTCATGGCAAAGGCTTATCCATTGATACGCCGAGTCTGATTCTGATAAAAACAGCACTTATTCAAATATTCTGCTTAGTAATTCTCAGTTCATTCAGTTGTGATTTCATCAAGACAAGTTGCAAATACATAGTTACATACATACATGCATGGTAAGTACACATTCGATCCGCTTCTGAGTTCTGAGTAAGAAATATATATAGATATATACAGAGAGAGAGTGAAGTGTTGTTGTCTTCTCTTGATCGATCATCTCTGGGCGTTGTGGTGTATAGGAGACAAAAATAGTGCTCGCAAGGCCATTCTCGCTAGAGAGCGAATAAGACCCAGATGCAAGTTATAAAGCTCCAAATATTTTGCGGCGCATATTAAGTCTCTTCAGGAATCAGGATCTGATGTCTCTTGCTTCAAGGCAAGTAATGTTTACTGTTTAGTTTCAATCATTTTATCAACATCCTTTCTTTCCTAATGTTATTGTTGATTAAAAATTATAAAATCAACAAAAAACCATTAAAATCGTATTTGGTTACTAAGAAATAGAGTCGAAAATAGAAGAAAGCTAGAGAGGATGGAAAAGTGAGGAAATGACTTTTTTTTATGTAACATCTGTAAAAATAGGCAAGAAATGTTTAAAAATATTTTGGTGGGGCTCAAGTTTTTCAGGTTCACTCAAGATAGCATGGAAATCTTGAGTCAACCTCTTTTACAAAACTGGCCTGTGTCCTTGTGCCACTCGTGTCTCCTTACTCGCAAGTTGCAGCTATTGATTTCATTTGTAGCTCGAATTCTCGTATGGTTCGTTGTGTACAAGGCGTGGGTTAACCGATTATGTGGAGGAGCATAATCAATTATATACAAGTTAAACATAATAAATTATGTACATTAAGCGATTATGTGTAAGTGTAACCATAATTTATTATGTGGAGAGACGCAAAACAACAAAAATAAATATTAATGTTATAAGGATAAAATTATGAGATGGAATCCGTTTATACCAGTGTAGATCACATGTCTCAAATTTTATATTAATCCGAAATTATTTGAAATCTAATTAATATATATAAAAATTAATGTAATATGTATTTCTAAAATATGTGAAAATTAGACTATTTGATTACATTTTTATTTATGTTTAAATTTTGTAAAATTTGGGACATGTGACCTACATGATATAAATTTTCAATCTAACGATGGATTTTGTAAAATACTTATCTAATAAAAAATTATTAAATAGTGTAAAATTATCAATTCTTACACTGATATAAATGGATCTCATCTCTAAAATTATATTTTTGTTAATATTATAATTTTCTTCTTTTCTTTTGAATCATATAATCTCATAATTTTATTTTCAGGATAATATATATATATATATAACTTTTTGAACAAATTACTTTAATTTTCATTTTTTATTATTATTTATTTTCATTCATATTCTTCTTACGTAAATAAGATATGAAACTCATAATTTTTAATAAATTTTAACCCTTAAGAGAGCATAAAAAAAAGTAAAAATAATTGGTGGGCGCAGCTGTCACCTGTGTTCAACATGCCGAAGTCAGAGCTTCAGTGCTATGGGGAGAGTGTATATTAATTCCACAGCGTTAGACATGCTAAGCAACATTAACAGTGGCAACACACCATTGGTTAGACTCATATCTGTTGTTGCATGGAGCATTTCTACCGTACGCCCCCTATGGTTTTGTGTTGCTCCATACAATCCCACTCTTGGTGAGACTCATCATGTTTCCAAAGGAAACCTCAATGTCTTACTCGAACAGGTACGTACAGTACTATATATGTTTTTTCATTTTTACTTTGACCTCAAAATTACGCTTAAGTACTAAATACTTTATCATGCCATAACCTGGTGGCAATTAATTAATCTCCATACATGCATACATGCCATGTTAATATAATTTTGTTCTCAGGTTTCACATCACCCTCAGATATCTGCTCTCCATGCCACCGATTACAAGGAAAACATAGAAATGATATGGTGCCACTCTACTGTTAAAAAATTCACAGCTAATAAAGTTCTTCAACATATATATCTTCTTTGATAAAATAAATATATCAATTTCTAATTTTCTATTGTGTGTATATATATATATATATATGCTCTTCGAAATCCTTTCCCATTTTTGTTGGTTCAATTGGTTTAGAGCATGAATGTTCTAAATTTCTAATGTTCTGGTACACAAAAACTTAATTTGAATTAAAATTATTAACAAATATACTTATACATAAAAATATATATAAAAAAAAAAAAATAAGCAGGTACTTCAGTTGAAGCTCACATGCATGGCAAACGGCAGCTGAAGTTCCACAATCATGGAGAGACCTATGAAATGAATGCTCCAAATCTCCTTATCAGAATTTTTCCAATCCCTGGGAATGATAGTGTTGGCGATGTCAGTATCCAGAGCCTAGAAACTAACATTGTGGCAGAATTAAGCTACATAAGCCAATCTTTCTTTCGGTTTGAATAATTTAATTTAATTTAATTGACTAGATATATTTTAATAATTGAGTGTCTCAATAAAAAAAATTGTGACTTATTTATTATTTTTCAGTTATTTAAATTGAATTTTCAAAAAACATATTCAAAAGAGATAAGAATACTTTTCACTTAGAAGACCAAAATGGTATATACTAGTGGTGTATTCACTTTAATGCCTAAAATTCAAAAATTAGTCTATACACTCGAATGCTGAGTATGAGAATATTATGAGGAACTAAAAAATAGTTCAAAATTTGATTTATAAAACAAATTATAAACGAGTCAATCTTAAAGTTCATACTTTAAACAAATTAAGCTCAAATATATATTTGGAACATTAATCAATCAATAGTTTCAATTAACTTAATTGAAGCTGCACCAAAAAAATTGAAATTGAAATGTACAAATATATAAAATCAAAATAAGGGGAGATGAATCCATCAATTCATGCTAATTAAATAAACATTTAACTATCCAAAGAGTTTCAGTCAACCTATAAAAAATTTCAACACTAAGTTTATGTTCGTTTGCAGGGGAAAGAAAACTGAAAATGAGTAAAATGAACACTAAAATAAAATGAAATTCACATTTTTATTATCTATTTTAATTTAAAACTTTTATTTTCATATATCATATTTGATTTTACTCTACTAAACACTCTATAAATAATTTCATAACCCGTCTTGTCCTATTCCATTAACAAATCGACATTTTGATATAATGTTGAATTTGATATATTATATTAACATGCAAATTGAACTAATTAACTCGATTTTGTTTAATATATTACCATATCTTAATTGAGTTTGATTTATGTTCAAATGAATAACCTTATCAAAATTTCCGGATTAGGACAAAAATAAACTCATAGCGAACACTCTTATTCACACCATTCGAATATAGTCCTTTTTCTTCTTCTAGAAACAAACACAATGCTAATATGAGTAATAGTATTTGTATCACTAGAATTATTCTCCAATTAGTGTCCGGTGTCCACCATTACACGTGGTTCATCTTGTGGATAAATATGATTAACTTTGCATCATAAATAGTTAAGAGGTTGTATATAGCTATATGTAGGTTAAATATGTCTCACGAGATCGATTTCTATAGAAATTTCTTCCTTTATTTTACAATGGTCGTACATGAGATTTTATAAAAATCTATGATTTCATGCATTTTATTCAAATTCATTATCAGTAAATCAAACGGATAAAATGTCTAGTGACAAATAACTGTCTTCCAAATAGTTAAGAATAAATAAATGTTTGTATACAATTACCGATTCATGTTTGTGACACTAATGATTAAATATTAAAAGTGGTTAATGGTTTATATGTCATAATATTATTAAAATGTTTAATGGTATAGTTAATTTTGTTTTACACGTAATTAAAAATAAATGAATGTAAATGTTGTATACAGTTATTGAATACACTTGTGACACTAATATAGTTAAACATGTCGCACAAATAATTAATACTATATCACGTTATTATTCAAATATATCTAATAATATAAAGTGGTTAAATTAAATGTCAGGGGACGTTGAGTGAACGATATTTTTCTGCTAATATTTGTCAAGAGACATCTATTGCGTATATCCAAAAGGTTTAATACTTGATGAATAAAGTGTACTCAGATAATTATAACCCGAGATGTATAAGAAATTAAGTCATGCATGATGCAGCTGGCATATCTTCTCGTAGTCTAACCTCCCCTACATAGGCCCAACGTCCAAGTATAAACAAGCTAGTGCTATAATTAAGCACAAATTAAGAAGGCAATTTGGCTAGTGGACAACTTTTTCTTTATTTTACTAGTGTTTCACATCATATATATTAGGTGCCATTGGCTTCTACATATATCCAGTCGCAGTAACTATATTCTAGTAAGAACTTATTAATAATTTTCCTTTCCATAAGAAAAAAAAGGTTATGGATCGAGATTATGGTGATGCGCATTATCGATCGACGTTGTTAATTTAATGGACGCATTAAGATGCAACTTTTCCCCACATGCCTCATATTAATATTGTTTCTTCTCATCGTACTAATTTTCTATACAATTGTTGTTTTCGTTTATTTGAATCCATTCATACAAAGCATGGGATATTTTACAATAGCTTGTTAGTCTGAGTGGATTTGAATTTGATTTTTAAGTGAAATTTCATATTCAAATTTTATAGATAAAAATTTCATATTCAAATTTTGAAGTGATTAGATTCATAATATTTTGTAAAAATTAATCTTCAATAAAATTAATAGATATTTCACATTAATATTATGGTAAAAAAAAGCTCTGAGTATAGAATTTGAAAGAAAAAAAATATCAATACGGTCGTGTTAATATATATAGACCAAGTCTATGAAAGGTCCGTTTAAACTTTTAAAACCATAACGATTATTACTGACAAAGTTTGATATAATGGATTAATAATTCAATTCTTTAAGCAGATTGAGGTTAATGTAAACTTTTCTTTCAGTTGATCATGCATATAGCTTACTGACAAATAATTGAATACTGTTAAATAGATTAGGGTTTAAATCCGTATCATGTGTGTAAAAAAGGATTTGCTGGAAAGAAAAGAAAAATAATTTGATTCGATAATCCTTATGTTTCAAAACAAATAAATAAGTAAATTAATGACGACTAGCTATACACTGAGACGCACAGAACAGAAGACCATATTGATTATAAAGCTGATTATTAGTATAAATTAATATTCCATAAATATTCCTCTAGTAGGCACGTATGCATGTCGTTTTCTTTGTCTCCTTTTTCCCTCTCTTCTAAAACGGACCCAAGACCAATAGGCAATAGTTTGTGTGCTTGATTGCATACTATATAGCTAGTTGAAAATTTTAAGGTTTTCTCGTGTTAGCATGAATAAATTAAGGAAAAGCTCGAGTCTTTGTTTCATTTATTTATTTATTAACTAAGCTTGAAAAGCATGAAATGACGAGGAAATGCATATGCACGGTATATATATCTTAGCCGAGAAAGACACTCAGATTAATTTGTGGACGTCAGCTTAGGATGATATAATCATACAAATTCAGAATCAATGGTGAGGTAAAGTGCGCATGGACACGTCTCTCTCGTTCTAATTATAATATGCTTTTGTGCTTCATGTTACGTTACATACAGTGTGTTATTGCATCCCCCTTCTAGAGTTCAAGTAATTCCTAAACATGAAAACCCGTCAAGAATATCGTGCAAGTTTATACATAAACAACTGCTTATTCCAAAGTTTAATGCCACCGGTTTCCTTGTGGTAGTAAATAAGCTATTCTAATTATAATTAATTTAGCCATAAATCTTCAATTAATATAGCTTGACTTTTTATGAATGAGATAAAAAAGAATGGTTACAGAAGATTAGTGATATTTGAATATTTACGATTACAAAGTTGGAATTATGATCTGTCATTTGTATTGTCATTTTTTAGAAAGTTCTCAAAATAAAAATAATAATAATTTTTTGGAAATAAAGTTCATGCATCAAATAATATATAAATAAATTTCAAATAATTATGTTAGATGTAAATGGATTATGAACTTAGAGTAGCTTTCTATTCTAATTTATGAATTATAAGCATTAATTATTATTTTAATCCTTAAATTTTTTTTTTAAAAAATTAGCCTCTTATTTTATACAATGTTAA
>PYAF01002407.1:1524854-1551376 GCA_007407185.1 Glycine tomentella
TCATCATAAAACTTAAATAGAGACATATTTCTCATCATGTAATCTATGACATCTATATTTGCTATTTTATTTATTTCTTTCTCACTATCTTTTCTCTTAAAATATGTTCAACACAATATATGACATGTGATCGTTATTTTAACAATTAATAGTTAGTTCAAATACTGGATACTATTTTTTTTTTTTTACGAAGTTTTGGGTATAACGTGTTTGGATATCATTGTGAATAAATATATCATAATTTTAGGATGTGAACGTTGTAACTATTGTTTTTTTTTTTCTTACAAAAAACTTGTAACTATTATTAACTTCTTAAAATCATACATAACCATGAGACAGAAAATTACATCAAAGATGTAGAACGAGACATACAAGGGTATGAACAAAATATTAACTTAAAGAATTAATCTAATCATATTGTGAATATTTCCATTTTAAATAAGACTATCTAAAAGATAGATGTAGTCTAGAAGAAAAAAAACACATTAATCTTGTAGGAGTTATCAAATATCATTAAGATTTTACTCACCCGATGTTATCCGGTTAGTTATGTATATTTTTAGACTCAAAACACAGGAAGAGCAAAGTGGCATGATATAAATTTTCTTTTTCTGTAAGATTTTATGTTGCGTGTATTCTTTTAGATATTGACTGGTCTTTTGTTGCTTTTCTCATTATAAACATTAAAACATATATCAAAATATATTGATTGTAGTTTAAATGTTTTTTTATCCTTAGAAATCAGAGACATATGTATTAGAATATTTATTTCAACTCATATTTTATTTAACTAACTGAATTAGATCCTTTTAATTAATATTAATCGTCTAGTTATTGAAAAAAACTTTTTTTAAACGGGTTCAACATGATACCATAAATCATTCAATTATAAGAACCTTCATGTGGATTTTGAAAGAAAAAATATTCGTAGTCACTATATTTTCTTATGTGTAATGAAAATTTTAAGAAGTATGCTAGCTTATAAAAGCCTTGAGAGGTTTATATTTACCTCGCTTCAAATAAACAAATAAATGTTCAAATCTACTATGTGATGGATGGGAAATCCCGTTTTATTAACTTTTTTTTCTTTTTTCGTATATATTTGTGTAGTTGTACATAAATATAGACAGAGATATATATTAATGAAATGTTGTAATAAAAACATACAGACAGATGTGTAAGAATGATATAAAAAATTATTGTGTTTGAATTTATTTAGTCCGTATGTGGCAAAAAGAATTTACATTTAATTACTTAAATATTTAGAAGATAAAATATATAAATAAATATTTTTTTGGTGAACAATGTTTAGATTAAGAAAGTGATATATTTTTGTTGAATGCTTAAGAAATTGATCTCTCGTTTCAAGAAAAAGTCTTCAAACTTAAAATATATATTTTTAAAATTAAACTTATTTCATAGAACACGAATGAAAAGTGTACTCATAATTTGGAAGACTTTTATCTCCTAGTAAAACCTATTACTACTTGTTAGTTGCAAAGTCTTAGACTGTGTTTGGTTGTGTTTTCAGTTTTTTTACATATAATATCATTTAATGTACTAATTTTTAAAGAGTATAACTGGGTGAAGAAGACGTGAATATAAAGAGAAAAACAATAATTTTAAAAAATGAAAGTAAAAAATAAAAATAAATTGAAATATTTTATTTTTATTTTACAAACTAGAAAAAATATATTGATTTTGATTTTACTTTTAAAAACTACTATATGAAACAATTTTATCTTTTTTGCTTTTAAGGAATTTTTTTTTGCCAATCCCCAGTTTTTGAGTTTTTACTCTATTTTAATAATTGAAATTTTAAAAACTACAAAACAAAAGATGAAGAAGGAATATAATTATTGAAAATTATGAAAGTTTGAATTTTACTTTCTTATTTATTTTAATGAGTCTTATTCATAATTTTATGTTTTTAATAAATTTTAATCAATAGAAGAAAATATACAAAACGGAGTGTGTTGTTAACAAGAAATTATTGAATGTTATTTATTTTCTGTTGTATATTGAAAAATGCAAATACTTATTACACAAATATTAGTTGAGATTGTGAATAGGTCATGATTTTAGATTACCTATTTATTTTTTGTTGTTAGCACTCCTCATAGAATAACTAGTATATGCATTAACAGTCATTCACCCATAAATCATTATATATGCTAAATTTATTAATTTTTAATGAATGTTAAATTTGTTAATTTTTATATATAAAAAAAACTTTGAATAATGTTGTGCCGCAATCGAAGCCAGGCTTTAATGGTTTTGGAATATGCCTAGTAATCACAAAGTCAACCGAAAAAGCGGTTAAATCTTTATAATAACTATCTTAAGTGTGCATGTTTAGTTTAGAAAAGTGAAAAGAAGAAAAGAAAAAAAAAATAGTTTTATAAATTGTGGACCTCATTTATATTTAATCTTTTTTTTTCATTTATTATATAACCAAATAAAGAAGAAGAAAAAATCTTCTTTTTTATTCTTTCCTTTCATATTTTGTGTAAGAAATAAAAAATAAAACTTTTCCAATAATATTCTTTATACAACTATAAGACTAATCTTGTAATACGAAAGACTTAATCAAAGTTAAAAGTTTTTCGTCCTTATGAAACAATCGTATTCTTACATTTATCAGGGATCGAACACATGTTATCATTTTACACACACTGAAAATACATAGACGATTAAAATATTATAGACATGCTGCCAACAGAATTAAAAAAGCATTATGGAAAGATACGATACGATTAGACGATAGAATATAGTATATTAATTACAAGTTAAAGTGTTAAACAAGCCATGCATTATCTTGATTACCATAGTACCCGCAATGCAGCAACAACCTTGGCCGTTTCTCTATAAATAAGACCGACCCAGCTGCACAACGCTACACACTCAACTTTTACAAATTCGAGATTAGGACTACGTTGTTTGTTCTATTTGCGCTGTCCCACAAGCAACTAAGCACAGAGTACAAAGCTGTGGTGTGGTAAACTCCAACTTGGCCTAGCGAAGTTTCAAGTTGCTGTTTGCAGGAGAAAAATGTGGCTCGTGTACATGTGCGACAAGGAAGAGAAGGAACTTGGAAGACAACAAGCCCCTGGGTCGTGTCCCTACTGTGGAGCCAAAGTTGAAGCCATGGATGTTGAGATCCAGTCCAGGCTCTGCTTCTTGCCCCTCTGCTTCAAGATCAAGAGAAAGTACTATTGTACCCACTGCGCTAGGCGTTTAGAGTTGTATATGGATTGCTGAAAACCCACCCCAAATCCTCAAATCCTCAAATCTCCAATTCCTATGCTTAATTACAACAGGGACTTTCTTGTAAATATACAAGTCTAGGTGCTCTTGATTTTGTCTTTTTTTTTTTTTTTTTTCCTTTTTAACTTGTGAGTTTGGTCGAGGATTTGGTGGTACTTGAGATGATGCTATGTCATGATTTGGTCATTGAATCAATTGGAGATAAAATACACTGGATTTTCTTTTCTTTCTTTTTTTAAAAACATTTTTCTCTTTTCTCTCTCTCTCTTTGTTTGCACCAGAAAGGGAAAGGATTAGTCTTCAAGACATGGCGAATCAAGACTACAATTTTGTTGAAAGAAATTTCAAATTTAATGTGCAACTATGACTCGAACCAAAGAAGAACATGATCCAGAGCAAAAGATTCAATCTTTGTGGGTTTCTTTTTTCCTTTAGAAAAAAAGGATATCCCTTGAAGGATTGAACACAATGAGTATTAGATTGTTGATTAGTTATGGGTATTTATTTTTTTCAGGTATAATTTCTTTCTTGTTTGTTGTTCTGGGCTGTCTGTGTAACCGTCAATCAAATCCATATGTCCCAGTTAAGCACTTTTGAGATGGCGTTTTGTCTGAAGCTTCAATTATGGTTCAGTTTGAAATCAAAGCTTTTTCAGTTGCTGATTCGGAGAGACTTCATTGATCTGTATCCAAAATATTGAAGGCTTTGAATCACATAGAGCCTCCCCTGGTTTTTCACTTCTTTTCATTTTCTTATTTTTCGGTTTTTGTCGTTTTTTATTTATTTTTTGATTAACCAATCCTTGTGAAAGTGACTCCTGTCTCAGAGTCTCCTGCATAAGTTCTTCATCAGGAGGTCTGATTTTTATTTTTATTTTTAAGGTGTAGAGGTTTTTCAGGCTTCAAAAATATAGTTTTATCATTTTCGGAAATTCAAAACTGACTCTTCTGATTCTGGAGACAACCTTTTGGATAACAGATAGGAGTTTGGACTTATATAATAATGAAACACAAAAATGCCACGACCATTTATTTTTTAAATTTTGGTTTTGTAGAATGATATGTAATATATGATATATCTATTCTGCTTAGCTATTCTTATCCTTGTTCCCATCACATAAAGCCTTTGTCCACCTAAGAATGATTAATATATGTTTGAAAAGTACTTAGGAACATTAATCAAAGTAACGATAGACGTTATTGTCATTCAGTCCGTAATATTTAAAGATAAAATTTATGTGCGATATTATACGTGTTTGTGAGTTTCATTTTAATTAAAAAAAGTTTTATTAATAATTTGTATTAAATTTTATTTTCAATTTTTATTAGATAAATAATTGGAAAAATATTTTAATCAGTTAAAAGATAATAAATATTCTTTATAATAGTATATTTAAATTTCGTCATTTTTTAAATTAATTGAGATGTTCTTCTTAGTTTTTTTTATAAACAACCGGTATTTTATGACAGGTAATTTTATTTAAGTAGGATAAATTATTATAAAAAAATAAAAAAAATCTTTTAAATATTTAACGTAATTATATATTTATAATAGACTATTGATTAAATAAAAACACTCTTGCCCTGGTTAATCCATATGCTTGTTAGTTGTGTTCTCCATGACTAGTAAAAATGATCCTTTTGACACTGCAACAAGTGTATACGTCCCTAAAGGAAGATGGAGAATAGAAAAGAAGATAATATAATAAATGTTACAATAACAAAAAAAAAAAAAAAAACATAGGCGTGAAAAGTAAAACTTATGAAGGCTCAACTGCTCAATAGTACTTTTATTTTGTTATTGCGATTTTAGTTTCTTAGGTTTTAGTTGTGCCAAGGAGGTAATTTCTCAAGTTTTCTTTCATTTACATTTTGCACCAAGGTCTCTTCACCTTGATACATTCAATATTAAAGTTATTAATTTTCACTGAATAAAAAAAGCACTTGTGTTTTTATCATTGTCATAAAAATAATAATTTACTCACAAGTATAATCTAACGCGACAATTAAGTTAGGACAGTGAGAACACTTTTGTCAAAATACAAATATTTTATGTTATTTTAGCTTAAACATTATTATTTACTCACTGTCATTTTGTGTCTAATTTGTCGCATCAAATAATTTCATTAAATATTAACTGATCACAATTAAAACTTAGAAACTAAAATCATACTATCATAATTCATTATTGCTAAGATCCTATAGCCAATTATGAAACTAGTGTTGCGTTTCATTATTTGTTTTTGATAAAATGTTGCATTTCATTATTCTGATACAGGGACCACGGCCAAACTAATTTACTAAGGTTAATACACTATACTTATACAAAACCACGAATGGCAGTATACATTATACATACAATACATAAAATATACGTAGGAGTGTGTACTGGGAGATGCGGGCCGGGGAGTGAGAAGAACTGAAAGGAAGACTACGGAAAAAGACAAATGAGATGGGTTGGTTCACTAGGTTGTCAGATATGCAGCTTTGTCGTCTCATGTAATTTTTATTATTATGTATAAATATATTTGGGAATTCCTTCCTACACCCAGAAAATTTCTCATGCACCCAAAATAAACAATATAATATCAATATTGTCTTTTATTAAAAATTTACAATTCTTAAGAATCTTACAAATTATACTCCAATTTGTATGGTCCATAATTTATATGGGTTAAAATTTTATGAAATAATGACGCATGCAGCCTTCACATTATTATTATCATGTTCTAATTAATTTAGTTAATAGGTTAATTATGTTAAAAAATAATTAATATCACTATATATAACATTAAAATTTTTAATGTATATTTAATACACATATAAATTTACATAATAAATTTTATAACAATTAATTTTGATCTAATAATATATTTTTTTACATATATAAATTTAAAATAAAAATCATAGGTTTAATAAAAATTTATAAGTATTAAAATACATTTGAGGAATTCAATTTCAAAATCAAAGATACTTAACATTGTTTGCCAATAGGCAAAAATCTCTTTTGATGCAAGGTTTTTTAAGTGATGCAATTATTTGTCCTTTGTCATTAACAAATTATTTAATCTCAAAAACATGATTTTTATCTAAACCTATGATTTTTATTTAAAATTTATATGTGTAAAAAAATACATTATTAGATACAAATTAAGTGTTATAATATTTATTATGTAAACTTATATGTGTATTAAATATGCATTATAAATTTTAATGATATATAATAACATTAATTATTTTTTAACATAATTGACTTATTAGCTCAATTGGTTAGAGTGTTGTGCTAATAACGCGAAGGTCGCATATTTGAGATCTGTATGTGCCATTATTCTGAAATTGGGCAATCCTTGTATGGAGCAATTCGTATGGGTATTACGAATTCATGAGGTTCTTACGGATTGCAAGCTTTTAATAAAAGGGTGATATTGGTATTATACTATTTATTCTGAGTATATGAGAAATTTAACGGGTGTAGGAAGAAATTCCTAATCTATTTTAAACGAGAACGTGAGTACCAAGTTTCTTCGGGATTGATGTCTATACTCATTACTATTCCCTTCAAAACTCGATTTGAATACAATGCCAACTCCGTAATTATCCATATACCGATATAAAATACAAAAGTCACACTCCTTAACAAAGTGTGATTATTTTAAATTGTCGAATTAAAGAAAAAATAGCATTTATATAACATTAATGAAATAAATGTATGACTCAAACTCGTTATTTAGCATGAATCAATAGATATGTCTTGCGTGAAAAAATACACGTAGTTTATATATAAAAAAATATGATAGTTATTAAGCATCAAGAATGGCACACATACATTGTTAAGTTATACAAGAAGTAAGTAGATCCTTGTTGGTTTCATTTAACGAAATAAGTTGAAGACGTAATTACATAATTTAATTAATGTTAGTAAGTAACGTTTTATTAGAGTTGTGTTAATCGAGGTCAATCAAGCTCATTTACCTTATTCGATGTACATAAATATTTTTTATTTTTAAATGGGAGGGACTAAACCCCAACCAAAAATTTATTAGTACCCAGGAGTGGATATAATAAAACTTGCATCACCTAACAAGTAACAAGGATTAATTATATTTGTTGTCTTTAAATATTTTTTAAGCTTTCACTTTACTTTCTAAATAAAAATTAATCAGTCCTAAAATTTGATTTTTTATCCATTAATGTTTTTAGTGTTTGTCGTCAAAAGTTGTTCTTATGTGATGAGTTAGACATGATTTTTTTTTATTATTTAATTGCATTTATTAGTCGGATAATTTTCTGGCGCCTAAAAGCTTCACATGAGTGTTCAAAACATATTAAACCAATTCTGGCTGCTAAAAAACCGCCGGAAGTTATTTCCCCCCTCATTACTCAAACACTCAATAGAAAATCCCAGAAATCCCAGCATCAACAACATCGCAATCCAACAGTACAATAGTTTAATAAAACAAAATTAAGATCAAGAAGCCCAATCGTTTCAAATCCTATAAGCCTAATCGATGTATCCGATTTCAAAACCGAACATCAACATTGCAAACGATATACATAGTTCAAATAACGGAAATAAGTCCAATAATTATTAATTAGACAGAGGAGAAGGAGTAAGCTGAAGTAAGATAACCCCAAACCAGATGCAGCGGTGATTGCCGCGTAGCGGAGTGGTGGCCGTCGAGTAAGTGAGCTCGAAGCAGTTGGCGGCGACGTTGCTGGTGCGGAGTTGCGGCGCAAGTCGGTGGCTTTGGGTTTCCTCGATTGGGCTTCTGCTGGTTTGTTGAAGAGATGAATCCCAATTGGTTTAAAACGTTGAGAAATATTTTGCTGTTGTGGTTGTTTAAAGTTTTGACTTTTCAATGGTTTTTAATCCTTTCTGCAGGTTTGTTGAAGAGAAGAATCCCAATGGTTTTAAACTGGGCTTGCTGCAAATATTTAATCTTTTCTTCGTTTTTAATCTTTAGAAGTTTTCAATGGTTATTATAGTCCAATTCAATCTTGTGCAAGCTTCAAGGCAAATAGGTCAGCATTTGGGCACATTTTAAAAAATCTTGTTAAAAATGAAAAAAAAAATCAAATATTTAAATTCAAATTCATGTTTTCAACTTATTTTATTAGTTTAAGCCCAAACTCAAAAATAAAGTCCAAATAAAAAAGACTAACAAGATTAATAGACAAATTATGAACAAACATTTAAATTATTATTTAAAAAATTAAATTGTAATTTTGATTCCCATTATTAAAACAAAAAAAATCCTTAGCAAGCATTGGAATATTTTGTATTCAAACAAACTATTTATCATCAATAGATTCAATACTGGTTATTAATTTAAATATTTTATCTTACTTGTTTTATGTAACGAAGATAAATTAATCACATGACTCACGTATGTCTATATCAAATGAATTTGATTCATTTGAAATAAAAGATATGTAAAATAAAATATTATTAATTAAAAAAATAATCAAATCAAGCAATGAAATACTTTAATTTGAATTAGTCTTTCTCTCTCGCGCACCCATTTTAAACTAAATTATTTTAATTTAGTTAATGAATTGAAAAAATATGTAATTTTATATTGGTTATATTGTATTTTTAATTTTCTTATATTTTGTGAATTCTCAATTTGTAATTTTTGTCCCTCTAATTTAAAACAAAAAGGTCTGGTCCTACTCTTTTAAAAAATATTACTTTCTAGTCAAATACTACTTTCGGGTCCTACACATAAGTTTCTTTCAATTAATTCACACTATTTAAGAAAAATGAATAATTTAATTAATCACATTAAACTTGTCAATTATTTATGTAATTCTTTTAAAATTATCCTTCATTTCTCTCTCCAAGTTATTTTTATTTTCTATTTAAAATAATACCTCATTTTCCAACTCAAGAACTAAATATTTTCATATAAGCCTAAACCATTACTAGATAAGTAATTTTGATTCCTTCATCCAAATTGATGTGTTGATAGTTAAACTATAATAATAATTTGTTGTTTTAATCATCAGAATGCACGTTCCACCCTCTATTTTGATTGGTGGAAGGTTATGATCAATAAGGAAATGAGTAAAATGTCACCGTGTAAGGTGTCGTAGTGTGAAAATTGTTGATAAATCAAAAATCACAAATGTTACAAATGAGTTGAGTAAAATGTGTTTTATCTTTACTTACATCTTTCAAAAGAATTATCAGGCCATCACTCATTTCATAACTACTCAAAGTAAAATATATTTACATGTCAAGTTATTAAATGATAGACTATCAAAAAGTAGATGACTCTTGATGGTATAAGTAGTAACAAATAATTCATTGAAATTATAATTAATTATACAATCTTATAAGCATCTAACGTATGAATTCCTCTCAAGTGTGATTGTTTTGAAGTGTTACACTAATCATGTAAACACCAGGCACGATCCCCATTTGAACAATTTGCTCAAAACCCATCAATGCATGTCTTATTCGCCGATGTGGATCGTCTTCACGAGCAAGGAATTACAAGGCTGCAAGTTAGGGGCCTTGTCGAGGGGAGCCATTTTGCTTAACACGTGGAGTGTGTGGCACATCATGCCGTGTTCCGCAAAGGCCTTGAGGGGCATGCCAAAGACGGTGAGAGAAAATTGCCTTCATGGTAGATGGAAACAACGTCGTTGCAAACAAAAAAAGGTGCATAAGTTGTTGATGTAATTGGGATATGAGTTGGTTGAGGTGGGAGCAGGCTTAAGGGAAGAGTTTGGCACGAGTGAGGATGTGGAGGAGAAGGAAAAATGATGTGGCGTGGGGGCGGTAGTGGGGGTGTTGGCCAACTACAAGGGTGAGGAAGGTGAGGGCGGCAGAAAGGGAGACGCCAAAAGATGAGGGTGCGAGAGATGCGATCCACGAGGGAGGGGTAATGGGGTTTGGAATTGAAATTGAAATTGGGATGTTATGAAATATTCTGGTAGAATAATTTGCGTGAGGGAAAAGGGAGAGGGACGATGATGGATTTGTGGAGGGTGGAGAAAAGAGGTTAAATAGCAAGAAGGAGGATGCATGTTGCCATGTTCATGGTTAGAATGGGTGATGGGATACAAGGTTACTGGAGGTTGGTGAAGAAGGTCCAATACCATTGTGTTTGAAATAACATTCATTTATTTAAAATAATTATTATTGAAAACACATGCATTATAATGTTGAATGTTAATTATTTAATCTTCAACACATTAATTTGGATGAAGGGATCAAAATCATTGAATGATAGTTGCAACAACTTAAAGACAAATTAATTATTTATGTTATGAAAAATGTTAACAAATGCGTTAATATTTATAACACGAAATAAAATTTATCTCACAATTAAATTAAATTTTTTATAAAAAAAATTAATTAGTTCGTGAATTATATAGGTAAATACTTGTATTACTTTACATTTGTCTTTAACTTGTAGTATTATATGTTTAATTTACTATTCTGTAATTCTTTTACCTTATCCTATATTTTTAAAATATTCTTACAATTATTTACTAAATTACTAATGGGTGGATACGCATATTATTTAATTTTATATAGTAATGTCAGAAATGTAATTATAGATGGGTTTCTTGGCCCGTTAGCACTTAGCAGGCAAGGGTGTTGATAAAACCCTAATTCAACCCTTCTTCTAAAGTTGTGTGGCAGTGGCAGCGCGGTGGTTCACATTTCACACAGAGAACGGAGTCGGAGAATCCGTTTTCGCATGCCTGCAACCCCACCGAGTAACAAAGGAAGAATCTCTACCCTCTTCGCTTTCACTCCTCGCCAAGTTTAGTTAAGCAACCAAACAATGAAGCACACCACTGACAATGGAACTTTCAACTCGGAACACAAAGTTCTTCTTCACCAATCCATTGCCCGTTACTTGGAACACAGTGGCTTCTCTAAAACCCTAAAAAAGTTTCGCTCTGAAGCGCAATTCGAGGTCAGTTATATAGCTGAGTTTAAACTTGATTTTGTTAAACCTTATTCCTATGCTTGATAAACTTTTAGTTTGATATTAATATTAATATTAGTATTGGACAAAAGGAATGTTGCGTTAGACAATGCTTTTCCTTGCATTTTTTTTTATTAACGGTAGAATGTTTATTGATCCATGCTTGTTTTCAGCTCGTACAACGTGATTTTGATTTTGATTCATAAAATAGTTTGGAATGAATGGGATGAGGAAAGTCCCCTGTTTTGTTTTTTGAACCATTTGAGAAGAAAAGCTTCGTTCTTGGTTTAGAATTTTTCCCGCAGAAATTATTAAGTACATACATAGGCTCTGTCTGGATAAGGAAAACAATGATAAGGAAAACATAAAACACAGGACATCAAGGAATTTTATCAAATTTAAGTGCATAGGCTGATTTTAGCTTATGGGAGAAACTCAATTCATTTTATTATCTTATTTTCTTTTCTTATAAGTGCTTATGGAAAAATTTATTCAAATGTGCCCTTAAAAGACTAAAAGGAGTATGCTGTGCTTTCGTATTTTGACTAGAATTCCTTGATGTCCTATGTTTATGTTTTCCTTATCACTGTTGAGTAACAAATGTTACTGGATCTTTCTTCTGTTGTTTTACATTATTGCTCCTGCTTTTGTGATGCAGAAAAATGATTTGGAGGGATCACTAGTTGATCTGGAAGAAATGTGCCTCAAGTATTTAGAAATATGGTAAAGACTAAATATATTAGCTTTGCATTGTTAGGTAGTCATTTACTTCACATTGTCAAGATCACAACACGGAGAAATAGTTTCATGATGCCATGATGATATTTTTTTTTTCTTGGACCAGAAATATAAATAAGAGATGTCTTTTTTGATATTCACCCATAATAGTTGCTCTTATGAAAGCATATTTTAACTGTGGTTTAAACATTCTTAAAAAGGATTGCAATTAATGAACTGCTGATTTACTTATTATTTTCTCTATGCATACAATGCAAAACTTTTCCTAATTCAGATGTTGCCTGAATGCCTGTGAATCCATGTATCAACAAAGTAGTAATTCTTAATTAGAACGATTGAACAAATAATGGGAAGAGGCAGTGTAACATTTCTGCTGCACCAATTACTCTATGTCAGTGATGTCAATAGCGGATCGCAGAAAATTGTGAAAAGCTGAAAATCTGCTATAGAATATAGCGGATAGCATCGCAGCCAAATTGCAGAAGCCGCATAGCGGTTGAAATAGAATATATATAAGAATTAAATATGTATAAAATAAGCATGCTATAGGAAAAACAAAAAGCTCGACAAACATTAACATAATATTATCTCAAAAGTTAAATTGTTCAAGACAAAATATGTTCATTCTCCTCTGCCGTATTGTGATTTTTTTTTTTAAAATCAGAATCATAAGAAGGTTGACAGATGAA
The DNA here is from genome assembly GCA_007407185.1 of Glycine tomentella. Taxonomy (NCBI): domain Eukaryota; kingdom Viridiplantae; phylum Streptophyta; class Magnoliopsida; order Fabales; family Fabaceae; genus Glycine; species Glycine tomentella. The sequence goes on from PYAF01002407.1 coordinate 1,537,497, forward strand.
CGAAGAAGAAGGGGGAGTATTAAACAAAAAGAAAGAAAAAAAAGTTGTTACCTTACCTGAAAAAGAACAGAGGCACTTGACGAAGAAGGCTGGATGAAGAAGGGTTTATGTGGTGACTAAGAATCAGAGGAAATGAGAGGTTCTAGAATGGTCTGGAAAAAACTTAACATGAAGTAGAATTGTAGAAGTTAAAATGCTACTGTTGGGCCCAAGTCCATAAGTAAAAAGTAGGAAGAATAGAGTAAAAATATGAAATTTTACTCTGATGTTTTAAAAATCAATAGAGTAAACTTTTAAAAACCCACGTGACTACTGCACGTGAGTTTTAACTTTTAACAAAGCTAAAGACCTTGTCTGCATTTTGCAAGCCCAAAACATCTGCAATCCGCACTGACCCGAATCCGCAATCCGCACTGACCCAGCTTCCTCTTTCAGAATGATGAATCCTAAATGTGCTGTTGCTGTCGATGCAGCTTCTCTCCGGATTCAACCTCGTTGGAAACCGATGACGCAACAGCCGCGACTCAATGAGGTTCCACAACGTGTAAGGCGCTGGCAGCGGAGTCCGCAGTCTGACGCCGTCGCAATTGCGTTTTCCCCAAAGCCTGCTATGCTATAGCGAGATAGCGCCGCAATAGCTGCTATTTGACAACACTGCTCTCTGTGCATGAATGATGTTTTGCATATTTATTTAAGCGTAATTTCTGTCTTGTTCATACGTTGATTAAGCTTTTCCTTGTTTTTTCCCCCTCTCTTTTCAGTGGCAAAGATGCCAAGTCAAATCTTAATGATCAGAATGAGCTAGGTAAGCTTTAGTTCCATGAAAAATCTTCTTTTCTTTTGTCATTGTGACTTCCTTGAATGTTGCCCTGTGACGTCTACGTCGCAAGGCAAAGATCTTGGAAATGGTCATGGTATGATGGTAAATCTTGGAAATGGTCTCTTTGCTTGCGAGGGCAAGATTATGTACATCGACTTAACCACACGAGGGCCTTGTGCTCTGGACCATTTTTTTCTTGTCATGACAACTTTACTTGCTTGCATATCTCATTATGTTACTTCCTAAACCCTGGCAATTGAATCTTCATATTGGCTCTTCTACTTCCTGCTAATTGCAGGTGTCAACAGCAAAAACAAAGAAGAGGCTAAATCCAAGGAAAAGAAAAAAAAGAAAAGCAAGTTAGTATCTGAATCTCTTGCTACTAATGTGGAAGACGATCAATTAGAGTCAGTAGCTACCGCTAAAGAAAATAAAGATGTTTCTACAGATGCCAAAGTTATTAATGGTTCTGAGACAGAGAAAAAATCCAAGTCTAAAATGAAAAAGAAGGGCAAGCGAAGTGATGAAGGTGATGCAATAGATCAGATTGGAGATCCCAATGAAACTGTTTCAAAGGAAGAGAATATTGAAGCATCAAACAAAGAAATTACGCATGAGGAGAAGAAAGATTCTAAGAAAAGAAAAAGACCAATTTCTGAAGAAAATGATCAACAGGTTGCAGATATAAGTGCAGATGAAGAAACCAAACGCAGAAAAATAGAAAATTTGAATGAATCTAAGGAGCAAGCCAATGGGAACCTTGAGAAGGCTGGAGAGAAATCTTCTGTACAGAGTTCTCGGAAGAAACAACAAAAGGGATCAGTTGAGGTATGCCATAACTAATGGTTATTCTCTGAATATATTACTTGCTCATAGATAAGCACTTTGGAATTGAAACTTCATGCTTATTTTTCTCTCATTAAAGATATAATAAACTTTTTTTTTTTGCACACTGGTCTCTGCCAATGTATTGGTTTGAGTTTGTTAGCCTCTATCATTACTTTTGAGTGTATATATGTTCTTAATAATGAACTATAGCATCAGTCAATGCTACGAATACTTGATTTGAGTCTAAAACAAAGGTATTGTTCCAGGTTATAGTGTTTGCGGGTGTACCTTTTAATGAAAGTTTAACATCATAAATTCCTAATGTTTGTCCTAATGTCCATAGTTTGTTACTTCTCCCATATCAACCATTGGTTTGTCCTTTTTAGGATGTTTGCATTGCTGCTTAATTTTATGTCTTCTCTCATTCTTTATCTATGATTATTATTCTACAATTTTGGTTTTATGGTGATATGAATCTAAAATTCCAATTTCACCGATGAAGCTAAGATTCATAGTGGAATTCATGTTTGTGACAACTGTAATTGCAGAAAAAACCAGTGAAAGCAGCATTTCAGCGAGTACAAGTTGACAAGATACAATTTTCTGATGAGAGGCTTCAGGATAACTCTTATTGGGCAAAGGTGTGATAAATTTTTAGTTTTTCACCTTTTCCTTTTTAATGCATTTGATGTTGTAAATTTTGTCCTTGTTGCATTCTCCAATAAATTTGTATTGGTGTATCCGTCTGCAGGATGGTGCTGAGAATGGTTATGGTGCTAAAGCAGCAGAAATTCTTGATCAAGTTAGAGGAAGGTCTGTGATTTCATATGGGTAGTGGAGTAATTCTGCTTTACAATATTTGCACTTTTTAATGTGATGTGGGTAGTGACTTTGGCTTGCAAGTTTAGCGTTTATATGGAAAGGCAATTAATTATTCACACTGGTTGCATTAGTTAATTTTTTAGTGAGTCTTTCGAGGGAAAATCTGTTGTTTAATGGGCAATTCAGAAGTTAGCTTATCTTAGATTTTCATGTTATGCATTGTGTATAATTAGAGCTGTCACTCAATATATATTGTTTAAAATGCTGACTCGTGATTTTACGAACAATTTCTTTGATATAGACATTCCATGACCGTCTTTTCTTTCTGATATTTTTTATTATTGACATGGAACTTTTTTCTGATACAGGGGTTTTCGTCATGAGAAGACCAAGAAGAAACGTGGAAGCTACCGGGGAGGACAGATTGATTTACAATCCCACTCAGTAAAGTTTAATTATTCTGATGAGGACTGATTGGCGGTATTGTTTTATTTTGTGGGGGACTGCGCAGGATTGTACTATTGTTGTCCTTATTTCGTTACCATCAAACATAAAGCGAATCATGTTGCGGATATGAAATTTGTGATGGGGGAGAATGTTACATCCAAAAGATATTGCTAGGTTCGGTAAACAAGTTGATTTTCACCTGTATGTTTTCTCTGTGATTTTTGCTGTCCGTTCCCAAAGGAACGATAATTTTTGTAGCCGGCAAAATGAAGACACCCTTTCTGTCTGCATTTGTGATACTATATACCATGCAGTTTTAATTTTAAGGCCGTGAAATTTCAGTAATTGCTGCCGATGATGATCGAGATCTGTAATTGTTTTTCAATTTTATTTAATTTTTTGCTTCTTCACTATTGGCTCCTTAAGGAGTCAATACATAATTACTACTTAAACTTTTATAAAATCTAAAACCTGACTGATGAAATTGAAAGGTGAAAGAAATTGATTGCAAAATGGTTTGTGTTCATGTGAGTGCGAGTTGTGACATTACAGTAAAGTTATGAATTGGTAAATGGTTGATAATGGGATTGAATTTGATAAGTCTCTTTACATATTTAATTGTGTATAACGATCTTCTTTTTAGTGAGGAGCTTCCGACGAATGAGATAAAGTAATTTTTTAGTGGTGTGTGGTTTGTGTTTGATTATTGTTGATTCGAAATTAGATTATAACTGATGTGACTGAAGCAACTTTGCAAGATTATGAGAAGGGATTCCAAACTAGCAGTGAAGCGGCAAAAATATGTATGACCACGTTTTTTTGTTTTTAATTTTTTTTAAATTATAACTTTATATTTAATTTTTAGGAGTTCTATAATAGTGTTTTAGTTACATGGTAGAGTTGCCAGCTAGTATTGCATTTACGGAAACTAAATGAGGATACATTTTTAATGGCACAAATTTCGGCACTAAAGAGAGGTGAGATTGTAAAACAGATATGTGACATATTCTTAGGTTTGACAACAAGGAAATCAGAATTTAGATTGCTTATGACTTATGAGGCTATAACACTTCTTTAACATCAAATAAGTCAAGATAATTAGTGGTGGTTGATTAGAAAATTTTCAATTATCTAATCCAACATGAAATTACTACTGATAGAGTTTGCAGAACATCTAAATGTCTATATTCTAATTTAAATTGTTTCAGACACTGGTACTAGGCTACTAGCATTTAAGACTTTGGGTGAAATGCGTTTGCTCTTTTTATTTATTAAATTACATATGTTTGATTAGAATGTTGGATTTCGCATTTGGGGTGGGATGAGATGGTTGTGAGAACCTACAAAATTGTCAAATAAAAAGGGCTCAGAACAACTTTCTTCTCATTTTCAAGTGTCATGACTCAATGTCAGTTTTCTATTTATAGGCCTATTTCTTACAATGTGTTACACTCCAAATGAGGGTTGTGGAAAAGAAAAAGGAGAAAAAAAAAAGTGGATCGAAAAATGTTTAAAAACTAGATCTTTCGCTTTGGCAAAAATCTCAATTATAGCAACGTGGTTGACTTAATATTGGTCGTGTATATACAGCTCTTTCAAATTATATTGCATATATGTTTACATTTTTAATAGATATCTTCTGTATACTTTTGTGGTTGTTTCTTTCTTATCATACGTTACCTAAAAATTTAGTACGGATGAAAACTATGACCAAGTTAATTAACTTACACGAAGCTATTTCAGCTTAGTTAATAATATTGAATTCGAGTCTTGTATGTAATTTATATGAAAAAATTACTCAATATCAATACACCTTTAACTTGTATGATAGAAAGAATTACTAAGGAGAAAAAAATAAGCTAAACACTACCTAATGATGGTGTCGGTGTGGAAATAATGCTTGAGAAAAGAAGTGTAAAATACAACCCCCCTAAAAGAAAACGTTTAACTTAAAATCGATCCGAAAGAGCATTTGAAATATAAATCTCTGAGTGAAGTTTAACGATCGATTTCAGAAGCAATCGATCAGCAAACTAAGCATACACGATTAAAGAAAAAAAACATAACACTTTAAGTGCTTTTATATTATTTTTCAATTAGAATCAGATTTTCTAATTTAAGGAGTATTATATTAATATTAGTTCTTATTAAATAAATTATCGAGAAACATTTTTATTTAAATTAAAAAACGTATTAAAAAAAACACTTAAGTAACCATGCGCGCCCGTATTTAATTTGTCGCATAACTAATAACAATATTATATGCACCTTTCTTTACTTATCCACATAAGGATAATGTTTTTGTGCTTTAGTATTATCTTATCCTACATGTGCAAGGATTTTTCGAGCCGTGTGCAATGAAAAATGCAAGCACGGTTTGGGAAGGGATTTTTTATTGTTGAATCGGTCACAAAATTTATTATATGAAATTCTAACAATAAAAATATATTTTATTGATAAATATTTTTGTTAGTTTTAATTAATAAGAGAAATTTGAATCTAAAATCTTTTCATTTTTCTTTTCTCTTCAATCACCAAGCTAATTATATATATATATTGGAAAATTAACACTGTTGCTACAGTGATTGGCACTGTAAAATATGGTTGTGGAGCTATGCTGACTGCAAGTCTCTTTAGAAAAAAGATTGCACAATGAGTTTATAAGAATCGTAAAGGTACACGTATAGTGTAGTTTATAGATTATATTTAGTTGTTTTAAGAGTTATAGAGGTACATGTACAGCCACGTGTTCTTGTACCCTGTACAAAATTTCAAATAATAAAGTTTTTAACGTAAAAATCTTCACAACGATTTATAGCATTGATCGATATGCCTCTGCCCTCTAGCTAATGCTTTAGGACAAAATCGACAACTTAAATGGTGATTTCTTTCATCAAAATAATATCTGTCTATTGTCCAGTTTGGCAAACTACAACATGTAGGCTGTGTTGATGTGAAAGAAAATGAGTTGGCAATTCCTATCATCAAAATCATCTCTTGTGAAATGATTTATTGATGGTTCATCTACTGACAGCAGCTGTAAGATGCTTTTTTGTTTACAAATGATGTTCTCGATCCTATTATGGGGTTTAACTTAATTGGTTGATTGAACAAAATATGTAAAAATGGTAAATATATTGATACTATGTTTAATTCATACAAATAAAAATAATATTGCTCATATTCTAAGTTTTTACCCCATTATTTAATGACAACCAAAGTAATCGTGTAAGCAGGGTTGCAATAAGAGATGGTTCCTGTGTTGAAGTCCTAGTCTCAAGACTAAAAAAAAAGGAAACTTGAGTGGGTTTGGTTGGAATGAAATGGAGGGAATTGGAGAAGAGAGAATGAAAATAAAAGGAATATTAAGAATAATTTTTTTTATCAATAAATATAAATTTATTAATTTTTGTTTAGAATGTGAGTGAGAGAAATTTGAATCAGAACTTTTTGATAAAAAAAAAATAGATCGAAATAGAAATAAAGGAGTGCAAGTCCTCAACACAGGTTACCTTTCTAAATACCCAACGGTCAATCCAAGTAAGCAGTTGCACCTACGTTAGTAATGGAAGAGTTAATGATTTTGCAAAATGTTATTAACCTTTGTAAATATAGGAGATAGGAGATTAATTTGGTACACAAAGATAAGAGGTGAAATTAAAATTAAAATATTAAGATAAAAAATCTTTGTTAAAAGAATCTAATTTAGATGATTGAGAAAAATACACCGAGAATCTTTCAATTCTCATGTATAAACAAAAATCAGAAACCTAAGAAATAATTGGACAGTGGCCCTTCTGTTTGGAAATTGCCAAGAAATTTCTTCTGTAGTACGAGCTGCTCGTGATTAGTTTAACACATCACATGGACTCATGGAGTGTCGTCCTATACGACAGTACTTGGTCCTTAAAAGCTCAATTAAGCATCCAATGAAAAGAAAAACATACATGAGTTGATTGAAGAACTGAAAGGGAGAGATCAGAGATGGAATGCTTTCTTGCTATAGGTGACTCTATTGGCTACTATGTGTGAACGGGAACCAAACCAGACGATATATTTAGTGTGTTTGCTTCCATAGGTGGATTGGAGGAATTTTATTGAGAGTGGACAAATATAAAAAAAATTATATTATAAATAAAAATACTCTGAAAATAATATAAATTTAATATATAAACAGAGGTAAATCGTAAATTACATGTAAATTACAAAGAGGATGGGTTGATGAGCAAGTTGATAAAATCTAGTGAATCTTAATAAAATAATTCACAGTTTAAAATCAAACTCAAAATAATAATATGGAGACAAGAGATAAAGAATTTTAGCGTGAAAAATCCAATTGGATAAAAAATCACGACGTCTAAATTGAATAATCAATCCAATGAACAACTTCACTATGATAATAAATAAGTACTTTTAAATCTTGATGGAGAGTTAAGAATTAATCCTTTCAAACGCTTCTATACGATCTCATAACAATTCTCTCAACAATGCAAACATAAACTCTCTAAAACTTTAGTATTATTTGGAATGGAATGCACACTATAAACACAAAAATATGTTTCTATTTATACTAATTTAAATATATGATTTTAACTAATTTTTGAATACACTCCTAAAAATATTCTATCATATTATGCAATGCAATCTTAAAGATATTCTATGTTATGCAATACAATTTTTAAAATATCTTCCTATTTTTTGAATACAATATTAAAAAATATTCTAATATAATCTTAAAAAATATTTTATCTTATTTTTTAATGTAATATTAAAAAATATTATATCTTATTATATTATATTATACAATGCAATCTTTTTTATTGTCAAATTATTTTTAAAATTTTTAATTTTAATATATATAATAATATTTATATTAATAAAATTTTAGGGGGATAGTGGCCCACCCTAATCCCCAATGTGTCCGCATCTTTTACATTCTATTTTAAAAAGGGTAAATATGTTTGGAGTTTCAGTAAAATTAGAAAAATATTAATTTGATTCATGTAAAAAATTACTTTTCCTAGTACTAAGTTAAAACTCCATTAGACGATTTCCTTATGTGGCTAATAAACTTACACATATAATTTGATTACAAATGAATTAAATAATATGTGATAGTTAAAATCCTCCAAAATAAAAAATAATTTTTTGTGGCTAAACATCTCCAAAAATTACAAGTTTTTGCCATTTTTTAATGATTTTTTTGCAATTTTTGATGAGGTTAGGAAAAAAAATAAAACAACAAGTAAATTTTGTATCTTTTGAGTGCGCTTGAGAAGATAGAGAAAAAAATAATTAAGTGTATTAATCACGTTAGAAAATTGTCTTATGGAATTTTCACTGAGAACTATTTTATTTTTACAGGAATCAAATTAATATGAAAAATCTTATGAAAATAAAATTAATATTTTTAAAATTTTTTAAAAAAACTCCAAACATAAGTTAAGCATTTTAATAAAAATAGACCCTTTATTTTAATAAAAATATCTAATTTATTTTTTATCATCTTAACCAAACACAACATTATGCTTCTCTCTTTGATTGTTCCTCGGTTTAAACTTTAACAAAGTGAGGATCTCTTTTAAGTCTTGGAAAACTTAAGGATCACGCGGATATATCTATGAAAATAATGTGAATCATCGCACATCGATCTTTATTCGTTAGCTATCCAGTTCGTCGGTTCATGAAGATCGATTCCAGTCCGTGGTACTACATCAAAAACAATATGTTATTATACCTTTGTACGTGGTAAGGAAAAATAATAATAATAATAATAATAATAAAAGACTTGATACAGCCCCGCACTAAATAACACTGAATTTCCAAGAAATTTCTCTTTTCCTGTGCACTGATGACGAAACCGTGGCAATCCTCTCCGAGTCTCTCTATTATATAGTTAATGCAATAATGGTGCAGTGCGTGAATTAAACTTAAACATTACGGCTAGCTAGTAAGTAATAACTATAACACGCTGATTCTATTCTAAACTTGGCTTCATCAGTGGCTGTGGCTGTGGCTGTTGACAACTGACATCGATCGATCATATCCCTTCTCGTTTTTGGTGGTTCACTTCAGGTATATACATGATGCCTGGCTATTATTCCATTCTCAGCCTCTAGTTTTTCTTTCCATGCTAGCAGATTTTTTTGCCTTGCTTAGTGCTCAAGACAAGTAGCTTTTATAACTATAATAACTATTTTCATTAATTAAACTCTTCTTTATCCACAAATCTTAAATTATACTAAACTATACTTTCAATTTTTAGTATCTTTGAGTTTTATATACATATTTTTTTATATTTACTAACATATGCACATTTATTTTTTTAAGTATGAGTCTGTTACTTAGACACGACTGATTCAAAGTGAGACAGACTTAAAGTAAATTTAAATTTAAAGAAAATATTATTAAATTATTGTTCATGCATTTATCTTTTAAAGGCGTCCTTCGAGTTTAAAGGAAAAATAATAATAATTATTGCAGGTTTGTATGATTTGCGATATTGTGTAGAATTAAGGTTGGATAATAATAAATCGATAAAAGAATAAAAAAGAAACTCTGTATATAGCAATTAAGAAAGATAATAATAAGACTCTGGTATTCACTAAAAGAGAAGTAAATCGAGCTACTTATGCTCATGTTACTGACCAGAGGAGAGGTCCTTTATCAACTGGACCTTATCATATCTGTATTGCAACAAAATCCCAGATCCTAGTAAAAGAAAGGACGAGAAATTGAGAATGTCTCCTTGCATGAACGAACAGACTAAACAAGATATAATTAGAAATGTGGGCACAGTGCACTTGAAAACAAAGATTTGGATAACATCTAATGTAGAAAAAGTAATAAAATATTGCTATGTGTGCACAGTGTATCAGATCTACCAGTATTCTTGTTTAAGAATTCCAACTTGGAGGTTGAATTATAGGAAAATAACTTTTAAAAACTATTTTTTTCAAAAAATATTATTATTTAATATCTCATTTCTTAACTAATTTCAAATGTGAAATTCACAAAAAGTTATTCAAAAACCTAAATTGGAATCTATTCCTAGACAAAAAATGAACAAAGTTCTTGCATAAATATAAATATTATAAGACTAAAAAAAATATCCAAAAATCCAAAATAAAATTTTCTATTAAAGATGTTCTTATAAACTTCATTTTAGCATACTTCCAAGAGATAGACCCTCTAACGAACATGAAAATGTATCTTGATGTAAAGCACATGCTATTTATCATTATGCAAAATCCAAGTCAAAATATTCAATAATTTATTGTTAGATCTCCAATAGGAGGGCATATAGTCTCATGCCCTCTTTAAAAATGCATCACTTCCAAAATCACTCAATAATGATTTATTAAGTAAGTTACAAACACAAAAAATAATTACAGAAATAAAAAAATACATGACCTAAAAAAAATAACTGACATATTTACAAATATAAAAAAATATTTTAAGTCTTAAATATCATGTTAATATCTAGTTTGAAAAAAAACTCTTTTACATTATCAATACATGTATTGTTTATTTATAAATTAGTAATATATGATTAAAAGTTAATAATCAACTATTCAAAATACCAACACATCATTGATTTAAGTGAGATTGAATTTGGATTCTTTAAACAAAATTTGAAATTTAATCCTTCTAAAGAGGAACAAATATTTTTTTAATATACATTAATTATGAATAAAATTGATAATTACTCTACACCACCAATGTATATCATAATAAAAAAACAAAAATCAACTATTGAAATATGATAACTTGTTAAATATCTAAGCTTTAAAATGAAACACATCAAATTACAAGTTTAAAGTGATTCAATTAAATGCAATAATTTTTTGAAAAGGAAAACATAAATTTATTAAGAATAAAGAGAGCACAATATGTGTCCATAGTACAGCCTTACAGCAAGTTCAAAAGCCTTAGAGAAAACACTAAGAACCTGTACTTTGCAACAACCCGTAAAACAGCACAACAAAAATACCTCCCCAAAAACACATCAACTCCCGTTTATCAAACTCTCCCACTTTTCGAATCTAGAACACAAAGAAACCAGTATAAAATGATTCTTCATAAATATGCAATGACGAATAGAAATTTAAACAACTTTTTCATAACACGCTAACATACACGTTTAAAATCTAAATTAATCACCAATCCTACTGTTCTTGAAGTATATATATTCAAATTTATGAAAAGCAAATTGCGTTTTAATTGATTTATTCTATGATTTTTTTAAGATAAGTGTGAAAACTTATTGAGTAAAATATTAATTTAAAAATATAAAGTTTTGGTTCAACTTAAAATAAAGCGACTTTTAAATTTAGTATTGAAATTTTCATTTTTGAATTTATTAAATCTTTGATAATATGTTCCATTAGGAATATTTGTTTTGCCGACAAAATGCCTGACAGATGTCATACAACTGAATTATACATATTAGAACTCGATTCTCAGCAAAAGAACCAAAAGGGTGTTTTCTTAAAAAATATTTATCGATAGAGTGCGTTTTCAAAATTATTTGCAAATTTGGTGTAGGGGGGCCTATATTTACAAATCTGGTGCTGTGCAACATGCCTGAATTAGGCATGTTACAACACGCCTAGATTGGGCGTGTTGTAACATGCCTGATTCAGGCATGTTGCAGCAGCACCAGATTTGGTAGATAAGGCCCCCCCGCTCCGCAGGTCCTTCATATCTTGGCTTCCAGTGTTCTGTCTGTGCTAAACTGCCTACCATTCGAGTATATTTTCATTTTTTTCAGAGATTTTTGAAGTTGTTTTGAGTGACGAGAAGCCTGAGTTCAAGTGGTGATTCTGTTCGCGTTTGAGGGATGGTATGTGACAATGGTTTGCGGTTAAGGGTTTAGGGTTTGGTGGGCATGGTACGTGACGTTTGGGCTAGGGTTGGGTTAGACTTAGGTTTCATGATTCTGGTTGCATAGTTTAGGGTTGGTGGGCGTGCTGAATGACGTCCTAAACCCCAAACACCATGTACGCCTGCCGACACAACCCTAACCCCTCACCTGAATACCCAACCCCTAAACCCCAAGTACCCCCTAAACCATAAACCCTAAACCTAAGACCCTAGCCAAACCCTAAACCCCAACCAAACCATAAACCCTAAACCCAAGACCCATCCAGATTAGTGAGTTCAATGTTTTGCTTTAGAGCTTGAAGCTCATGTTTGAAGAGTCTGCGAAGATGAGCCTTAATATATCTGGTTGGTTAAAAGTTTCTTTAAATCTTGATTCTGTCTCAAGGAAGAACTACACTAATCACGTACATCGAACAGAGAAGCTGTTGGGGTCAAGTGTAATGGAGAAAGGCACCTCAAAAGGTTCTTCCTCGTTGCTTCTCCAAATAGTGGCACCAAGGGGGAAGACCTTCCTTGCAGTTGACATATGCTAAAAGATCAAGTTTTTTTTGGATTTGGAGCAGCAATGTGTCCGGATGAAGAATGTGGGAGCCAATATCACATTTCTTCTTCCAGACTTGGTTACAAGTCTGCCATTCCAAAATTTTATATCCTCTGAACCCATGATACAGTCTAATGTGAAGATTGGGATGGACATGGATGTGTAGTTGCTTTTGAACATATGGTCTTGAAGGTAAGATCGATGTTGTTATTTGTTGTTCAGCTACCTTCATCAGTCTTCTATCAAGCCTATTGAAGAATTATGTTGCTCTAAAAGGATCTTCAATTAACATCATGATCTTTCGTGCCTCCAGACATTCCTGTATGACTTCAATGGAGATAGATTTTGGTTCTACATATATCTCTTCTAAACGTTTGAGCATGTCTTCCTCTAATATATCATAATGAGTAATAATGATCTATTCATCGACATTACAAATTGGCCTTGGATGAAAATGAGCATTTCCATGATCTATCTCAATAACATCATCCTTATCTTCTACAAGAGTTGACAGAAGCATGGCCTCCTCACGAGTTTCCCTTTCTTTAGGATCCATGTCTTTAGAAATAGTGACAGCAACCAAAACCATAACCCCAACCAACCTCTAAACCCCAACCAATCCCTAAACCCTAAACCCAAGACCCTAGCCAAACCCTACATCCCAACCAAACCCTAAACTCAACACAAAGCCCTAAATCCCAAACACCATGTACACCTGCCGACACAACCGTAACCCCTCACCCGAATACCCAACCCCTAAACCCCAACCAATCCCTAAACCCTAAACCCAAGACCCTAAACCCCAGACAAACCCTAAACCCTAAACCAAACCCTACATCCCAACCAAACCCTACACTCAACACAAAGCCCTAAATCCCAAACACCATGTACGCCTGCCGACACAACCCTAACCCCTCACCCGAATACCCAACCCCTAAACCCCAACCAATCCCTAAACCCAACACCCTTACCACGGCGTCCTTCGCCGCGCTTCCTCCATTGGTATTACAGCGCATAATTTCTAAAGATTAAAAAAATAAAAAATAAAGAACATTATAAATATTAGAAAGTAAGAACGGGAATAGAAAAAAATTGAACAGAAATGGTGCAGTTGAAGAGAAGTAAGAACAACAACAAAAAAAAAATGGTGCAGTTGAAGAGAAGGAGAAAAAAAAAAGCAAACGGCGCTGCAAAAGGTTGGAGAAAAGAAGAATCTCGAAGCTTGGAGAAAAGAAGAATATATATTAGGGTATAGGTTATTTGGTCCAATTAATGACCCACCGGTTGGACCACTGACCTAGTGACCCACTACCTCTACCGGGTCAATGACCGAACCGGTTTTCACAACTACCGGGTCATTTTAACCCGTGACTTTATTCGACTCCCCATGTCAGTCAAGTCCCTAATTCCTCGATAACAGGGTCAGCATGATTTTTTCTTATTGTGTTTTGCTTCTTATCTGTCTATATGATGATGGACTTGGCACAAGTCAAAACAATGTACGTCGAGGTTCATGCTTTTAGGGTTTGGGGGGTT